>VZTL01016639.1:43066-59171 GCA_013400535.1 Scopus umbretta
CTCTTCTCCCCCCCCCCCCCCCCCCTTTGGTTGTTGTTTCCTTTTGTGTGTGCATGTGTGTGTGCGCGCGCGTGTTAAGGTCTGCCTTTCACTGTAAAGGAGTAAAATAAAAGAGTAAACATATAGGGGGAAAGAGACGGTGCCGCCTTTGGAAATTATTTGTCCCTGACCTTTATTACAACCCTTCCTCGCTTTGGCAAAGAGGTCAGATATCGCACGGGGGTTTTGTCTCTCACGCTCAGACTTTCTGATCTCTGGGTTTTAAGCCCACTTATTAAAGAAGTCATCCTGCTGTGCTGTTTTTCAAAATAACATGCCAGCAAACACCTCACTTTAAGAAGAGCTTCTAACCAAAAATGTAGTCTTCACTGCTACCTAAATTTAGCAGAAATAAAATTTTCTGCCAAAGTTTTTCACAATTAATTTTGTCTCTTTGCTAACTCCTCCCTTTACCTCTTCCTTTGGGGAAAAGATTATTTTTAAAAAAGAATCCTCAAAGTGTCTAGAATTTTGACAAATGGAAAATTCACTTTTTTTTTTTTTTTATTAAAACATTCCAGTATTTCTTATGAAAACAGCTTATGATTAGTTTTTAGGAAACTAACTATTGTCTGTAAATTATTTTCCTTTTTTATAAATCCATTTTTTCAGTTAAATTGTTTAGCTTGCCCTAATTAAATAGCCTTCAATACTTAGTAAGGTTTGGGGTTTTTTTAAACCCTCTGCTCCTTAGTAGATCACTGTTGGGTACTTTTCCTACACGGAGAAAATATTAATGCGATTTTGATAGAAAGTTTTAATTATATGGTTCTATAACAATTCTTACAGCAAGGAAAAACATGTAGGTGTGTAGAATGCAACTGAGCAGGTTCCCCAAAAGCTGTTGCAGGTATTGTCAGGTGAGAGGAGTGGTGCAGTGCATCTGATAGAAGTTCGTCAAATCTAATCTGTCATGGGGCTTCCAGGGGAGGTTTAAAAAAAAGTAGCCTTAGTAAGAGATTGTTTTATCCATTGCCAGTGATTTGTGATGCAGTGGCAATACTGAAAGTGCAGGAGACAGGGAACTAAGACTCAGTCTTCAAAGTCAAACAGAAGAAGGTGAGCAGGATAGTCTTTGAAAGCCACCAAAGGCACAGTTGGCAGCAGAAAATTTGGCTACATAGATGGCCCCCCAGACTGCTGCAGGGTGGATTAAAGGCCCGTGCTTGTACCACTTGGTCAGCAGTAACTGGCTGCATTACCAGTCCCCCAGAGCTGAGCTGGAGTAGGTCAGCGTAGGTGTGCCAGCTGCACCCCTTGCTGCACGGCAGTGCCACCTCCGCTACTGACTCCCCCCGGCGCTGTGCAGACCCCGAGCAAAGGGGGAATCTTGTCCTGGAGGTGGGCAGGAAGGGCTTGCATTGCAAGAGAGAATGCCGAAATGAACCGTCAGGATTCTTGCAAGGGTACAGAAATCCAGCGCTCGTTTCTTCACAAAACTATTCAAAAAATGTCACGCAGTCGGGAAGCACTGGATTGCCAAAAGAAAAAAAGCGCGGCACCCTCTCCCGCCTCCTTTCAGTCTTTTATTTTTAGTTCTCCTTTCTTAGGTAGAGGTGTTTCAGTTCCTACACTCCAGATGCGTGAATCAGCTCTTCCCCAGGCAGCACCTGCTGTCTGCCTGACAAGAGGTGCTGTTTCTGGCAGGATGGATTTTCTTAATCTCTCTTCCTGCTTTCTGTAGCCTCACCTTCTGTTTTGTTTTCCTCTCACCACCTTCACTAATTCCTCTCGTTATAGCTCTCCTCTTAGCCCTTCTTTGACTTCTTCCCACCCCGTTCCTCTCCCGTATACACCCTCGCCATCCACTCTCGTTCCCTCTGCCCCTTTCCCCTGTCCTACTGCTGTCTCCTGCATGCTGGAGCTGCACCTAGGACATCCCACCCCAGGTGCCTGCCCCAGCATGCCATCGCTTTGGGGCTTTGGGTGGTGGGGAGCCAAGGGCTGGTCACCACCACTGCTGGCTTCATGGGTGAAACGTCATTCCTTTCCCCGCATGGCAACATGGAGATATTTGGGAAAAGAGCCGTGTTCTTGGTTTCTCAAGTTGCTCGTGCCTGTTGTGGGCAGATCACCGACGCGGCAGGCTTTTGAAGATTCAGCATATCGGTGTTTTAACATGAAGAAACTAAAGCACTGTTTAAAAAAATAAAAGGGGGGGCGGGGGGGGGGGGGGGGGCGGGNNNNGGGGGGGGGGAGCCTGAGCGAGCCGTGCCAGAGTTAATGACGTATAGAAATGAAAACAAAGCTGTAGTGCCAGAGCCAAGAGGGAGGCTGAGGAGGTAGCGAGCAGCCCTTGGTTCCCCGCAATGGGGGAAGCAGGGTACCAAGTAAACAGCGCAGAAAACAAAAGTGAGCTCAACCCGTAACTAAACAGGAAACGACAGGGTAAAATTCCTCCTGAAAAACCGAGAGCTGCTAAACACATTACTGCGAAGAAGAAAGGCATCTTATGCAAATACAAATATACTGTAACGGTCCGAGAAGCGGTTGGTTAAAGGAGCAACTGATTACAATTCAGGTGAAGGGTTGTTGGGCAAAGGAAGGATTAAGAAATAATAGATAAGTGTTTTCTTCCTGAATGTTAAACTGGATAATTCAAAACATACAACACCTGAAAGAATATTACAGGATTTCTAGGTGCAAGGTGAGAAAGGAGACAATATTTTGTTCCAGGTAATTTTTAATTTCACCATTCCTAATAAATTCTCATCGTGTCCATTTTTTTTATCTTCCTCAAATTTCACCTCTAAGTCAAACTTCGGATTTTTGGTTGCAAATTACCCCAAACTGTTGGCATGTAATGAATAGACTAGTGCAAGCACACAGCTAGCTAAGTGGGGAAAAATTCCAATTTGCAAATATTTGTCTCATTCCAAATCTGCCAAATTTTATCTGAATCCACATTCTTATTCAGCGGTCATCTCATTTTTATTCCTGTGCAGTGTCATGTTCCCTTACTTCAGGATGGCATTTGAGAAGCAAATGAAAATAGTTTTCCGGATCTTTGTGAAGTAAAGATGCTTGGACTGAGTGGTCCATAGCAGAATTCCCTGAAGTTTTGGATCTCAGCTGAGCAAGATTTGCACACCTATCGGTTACATCTGTGGGTTTACTTAGGTGACTAGGTATTTTGCTGAACCTGGTGATTAGCATCTCTAGTATATGTAACATGTAAGAGAAAGCTCTGTAGTTATAGGAAGTCCACTGTTTATATAAAACCCGTTTGTTGGGTTTTTTTAAAGCTATGAAGGGCTTAAATGAGATTCTTTTTATTTTTGCTTTGGGGAGGCAGTCAGTTTGCTTCATGTGTAAGAAATCATTTGCTACTGTTATTGAATGTGAGGAGAGAGCCTAACCAAAGGATTGATCCTTTTCACCTGGGGAAAAGGAATGGGATGGAGGGATCAGGGCAGGAAGAAGCATGCCTGCTCCAGGCAGCGCCTGATTTAAGAGCAGAAGGTGCTGCCTGGACATATGGCTGGGGCTGGGGCTGGGCTCAGCTTGGCTGGCAGTTTTCTTGGCCGGTGAGGAAAAGTCTAACGCTAAGCACTGCTCTTTCTAGGAGCTTTTCCCTTGTGGCTGCTGTTGTCCCCAGCCTGATGGCAAACTACCTGAAACCACTCCTCTGTTGGTTCCCACCCTCCGCCAGCCAGGAGGGAGAAACCCCATCACTCCAGCTTCTCTTTTGATCCAGCTTTCCTATTCTTTTAAGTCTATGCCCCAAGCAACCGTGGCACAAGTAAGGGTATTTTAGCTTTCTAAGGGCTTCACAGCCTTTTATTTTTCCATGGGTGAGATATATGCTTCTGGCTGCTCCCTCCTCATTTGTGAGAAGGTTTGTGTCTTTCACAGGTGTGGTTTTTAAAGATTTTTTTTTTTAAACTGCATTGAAGTAATGGGTGTTATTAATTTTCTGACTGTTTCTGTGGTTAACAAAATCTGGAGGAAAGTTAGGGAAAAGTTTCTTTTCAGTTTCCTTAAGACTCTTCACCCTTGGCATTATCAGAGCATTTAAGTGTTCTTCACTATGAAACCGAGAGCCACAGAAGCCAGCTGAACTGCAAGAGACAAGTTAAAAGAAATTTTCTCAGAATATTTAAATGTCTAATTCAATTCTATATGAAAACATTTAGGCCATAAAAATATGAAAGGATTTCTGAGAATGGATTTGAGCTGTGCATGTTTTGGAATGATGTTGCTTGTTGGAACATCTTGTCAGCTAAACTGAATTTACAATGAAGTCCAAATATCTATGAGCCTGTGATTCCTTAGTGTGTGGTAGATCTTCCCCTGATCCAAGATGAATTCTGGAAAAAAAAAAAAAGAATGAAAAGAAGCCGCGGATTTAAATTACTCCCTCTGGGAAATCATAATCTTTTAAAAAATCTAACAGCATGATATACACACATATAAGTAATTACGGAAGTGACACTTTGGCCCTATGGCCTTTTTACTGGAGGTCTTTCCCCCAAAGCAAATGTTAAATCTCTGTAAGCAACATGATAATAAACATTTGCTGTTCACTTGTAAATTGATAGTAGTAAAAAAGATTTTAAAAATTGCCAGGCTCATTCTATTAAAGACTCTTCTCTAACTAAACTGCAGATATAACTGCCATACAAAAATTGATTGCATGTTTAAGAATAAATAAATACGGGCTATTAAGGGTCGTGGTTGGATTTAGGGTTGTATTTACTTTCAAGGGAAGCATCAGTATTGCAGTGAAATCAGTACTTCTCTCTACTTAAATAAAAGATAAAGGGCCATATATTACCAGTCACCCTCTGTGAAACCCACTGACCCATTTTATATGCCTGTACTATAAAAAGTAATGTACCAGACTAAGACCGACTTATTTAATAATTAGCAGTTGTTTCTTCTTGTTTAGATTTTTTTTTTCATTATTAAGTCCATTTTTGTCACATGTATCTGGCGGTTACAATGCCAATTGAATCGTGTGTGTGAAAGAGGAAGGTTGTGGAGCGGAGGAAGGCAGAATAAAGCTTCACCTGCTGTTTTTTTGCATCTGTTACTTTTTCCCCCTTTTTTTTTTACATGCGAATACAGTTGCATTTTATGTAAGATTTTCAAAGGCATGCATGTTATGTTTTTGATTAGGACTTAATGTCTATCTATCATTGCTAGGCAATTGAAGGCAATACTGTAAAAAAAATACATTTGAACAAAGGGCAAGGAAAGGTGGAGGAGGCTGAGAGCAGAGAAACCAAGCTTGGGAGAAGCCCTTCATTTAGATTATTCAGTTCCTGCTGTACTCAACTAAAACGTAATGATGCTTATGTTTTCAGTCAGTTTTAGAGTTGAGGGTTAGGTTTTTTTCTTTCCACGAGCTGGTGGTACACCTCAAGTGCTCATACACAGGGAACGTACCCACAAGTTTTCATATAGCCTCAGACCTTAATCCGGCAAGTTTTTCGGTAGCCCTGGCTCCACTCACTGTGGCTCTGGGTAGACAGAGCGGTCTAACATGACAGACGAGGCTGTGGGAGCAGGGCCACAGCTCTCCAGGTCATTTGTTTCTGTACTTGTTTGCTGCTTGTCATTGAATTTTAGAGGTTGCTTTAGCAAGCTTCCTTTTCCTGTTTATTTGTTTGGTTGTTTACATGAATAGAAATATGTGTTTCATTTTTAAGTGCTGCAGCAAGAGAGGAGAAAAGGCAGAGAGAAGAAGAGACATTAGAAATCCTTTTTCCCTAAAATACCACCAAAAAATTGCAGTGAAATACTATCAGTATCACTGCTAGCTGTTTGGTCATTTTTGGTTTTTTTACAACCCAGTCTTCTCTGGAAGAGGTGGAGGTAACATCCAGACAGATGGTGCAGCTGAATAATAGGTTGGATAAGAAATTTAAGGAAATGGCATAATCTGTTTCAGTATTCTTCAAAGGAAGTTTTTCCTGCTAGTGAAGTTTACCTTTCTTCTGAAAAGCCCTATGAGGTTGTGGGGTTTTCAGTTTGTTTGTTTTGCTAAATCTCATCTATTATGATGGCAGATACAGATTTACTTAAAATTCACATCTGGCTTCCCCTTTCAATGTTCTAGTAATGAAAGCCAGTAAAACAGATAAACCAGAAATATCTGGAGATAAAGGACAGCTTCAGGTTTCAAACTTCCTCTGATTTAGGGGAATGCTCAAAGGCAAAGCCTGAAACTTAAGGCTGATTAGTGTAAATAAAATACTAAGGCAACCATCTTTCTGGGGACATTTATTATCACTTTAGGCCACATTTCAAGAAGTATTCTGGTATCCCTACTCATCTTCTGGAACAGGCTGAAAAACAGCTTTTGCTTCTTGAATTAAAGATACACAGTTTTGTGAGAAAAAACAGGGAATTCCCAAGGTACTGAACATTCACAGCAGTTTTTAAAATTATTCGAAGGTGTGTGCCTCATAGAAGTCAGTGCTTAAAATTACTTGAAAATAAAAACTGGAAAGATTTTCACTAACAAATGTGTTGGTCAGTATCAAAACTACTAAATCTGGTAGATTATTAGTTCTCCTAAAATTTTATAAAAATATCCAGTGGCCTTTCTTTTGGTAGACTTCAGTTCTTCTTGAAGCATTTAGGTCTGTTCAGCTTTGCATAGGAGATAACCAGGGCAATTTATGTATTTTACGAAAGATAAACCTGCAGTCAGAATAAATTTTCCTGCATTCAGGAAATTCCAGGAGAACATTTAAGGCTAAAAAGGACCGCTGTCATCATCTAGACTTGTTCCCATGTCTGAAAAACCACAGGTATTTTACCCAGAAAAAAGTCAGATTTAAGTAATCTCAGCCTGAAAATGAATTTTGAATTAAATGCTCTATTCTTACCTGCAGTGGGTGTTCCCTGCTGTATTTTTCCGGATAATACAAATGTAACACAAACAGCATTTCCCAGATAAATTAAGGTAGCGTCCATTGTTCCTTATTTGTCGTCTTTGTGCTGAAATGACATTTGTTTATTTTGCTTCTCAGTGCCATATGCACGAGCTTACTCATTCAGAGCTCCCTGAATTTTTGATCCTGTTGAACACTGTGAGGAATCTCAGCTGAAGGGTTTAATGCGTTTTCCAATCAATGTGTAGGGGAAATTTGGCCTTATCAATTTAAATGCTGGAGATCCTTTCATTGCATTATGGAAGAATCTTCTCTAAGCAGAGATTATTCTTAAGAACTTCATAACATTTAAAGGTTAATATGTTAGGTAAAGAACAATATCTTAAGACAAACATTTTTATTACAGGACATGAAGGGATAGTTCTGATTAAATTACATGATTATTTGAATGGGAAAGAAGACAAAGTGCATCATTTCTTGCCCTCAACTTTAATGCCTTTAATCAAATAATGACCTTCTGGAAATAGTTAATTTTAAGCATTTGGAAAGATCAATACCACTTTGCCACCAAAAAATGGCCCAGATGATGAAATTTGATGTATTTAAAGTACATTTCACCCTTTTAACCTAGTAAATAATTTAAAATGCTTTCAGTACTCCTTTGCTACCATTATGTATCTCGTTCAAAGTATTATGACTTTTCCAAAAGCAACCTCTCTGTGCAATGAGCAGCTTACAAGTTTAACACTAAAGACTAAGATTATGTGCATATACTGTAGTGGTGATGTTGGCCGTTTTTCTTCTCTGCTGTACATGGATTCTGTTTTGAAAAGAAATGGAAATATCTATGATGAACGCAGCCATTTGGAAGAAAAATGAGATTTGTAAACGAGTTGGATGGCTTTTGAAGGGGAAAAAGTCAATATTTAAAGTTTAGTTCATGAGTTCTTTTCCTTTGTTTTGTCTATAAGCTTTTGTGTTAAAGGTGAAGGATTTGGGTTGCTCAGACAATTAAGAGCCCATTTTGCCAAATGTAATTTCATATCTGTGTTCTATAAACTGGAGTGCCTTCAGCATTGTAAATAAAAAAAAAATTGCCCTCTATTAGCATGTTTGTGGGCAGATTAAAAACAGTCTTCATTAGCATAAGTAACACTTACAGATTCTTTTAAAAGTAGAAAATTATTTGCTGAATGATAAATTGCTGGCTTTATAGTTAGTTGCTGAAAATGTGCTCATTCAAAATGCTTGCTTTAGTTTAGTCTACAATACTCAGTTTTTTTAAGTTAGAAGTACTGTTTAATGGATTATGTACTTAGACTTTGTTCACAGTAGATGCTGAAATGCAGTTCGCATTTTCTGCTGAAATGTTTGTATCAAATACCTCCCTATTTACTGATTTCTTTTAACACCATATATTTTTATTATACTACATGCCCCGGAGGAATGATACAAAATCATCTTAGATATACTATACCAAAGAAAAACTGTTCATATCTTAGCATTGATACTCTAAATTGTTTTGCCTTCTTAGACTCAAATTGCAGCTCTTTTAAAAAATGTTGGAGGCTTTCTTAGTTATTCTGTAAGAAATATTAATCGTTTGGCAAATTATTATCACTATAACAAATTCACCAAACAAGAGAGTTCAGTTGCTCCAACTTGAAGCCCTTTTTTCCCAGACTAGATGTTTTTGATGCTGATTTGGAAACCCTTGCCCAGAAAACATCTTTCATGGTTGTAACGCTACCCTCTTTGATCTAGTTAGGATTGGTGTGTACACCTTAAGTGCAGCTTTCAGTTATCTTTTTTTTGTTTTCTTTTAATAAGAAAGATACCAGAATGCAAGATTAATTTGTTAGAAACTATGTGAAAGAGCAGAAGATTTTATTTAAACACAGCACAGGTCAGACAGAATAAAATAGCATTTGGATACATACATAAAATGCATAGATGCTTTCTTTAAAATAAGCACGCTCATGGGTCTTGCAGAGTAATGTTTGGCAGTTATCCTCCTTGCGCTTTTCCTGCAATAGTTTGGCAGTTCAGATTTCACAGGTTTTTTTCCCTCTAATGTCTTATGTTTCTTCACTAAATCCCTATCAGAAAACCAGACAGAAGACTCTTATTTATTTTAAATATCTTAGGTTTAGCATCTTTTTTTTTTTTCACCATTTTCTTGCTTACTGTAGCAAGACCTTTGCAGATGGTACTTGGTTACTTGAAAGTGCATAACAGTATTTTCTTTGTAGCAGATGGATTTAAGACTTTTAGTTCCCAATAAATGTAGGTTTACAATACATAACTTTACAGGATTTGTGTTGTATATAACAGGTTTGAACATATTATCTCAGAATTCATCTGCATGGCATTTTCAGCTTATCCAGGGCCCATGCCAGTATTTTAAGTAATAGGGAGAGCATAGTGATTGATAGCAGCTAAAGGCGTGATTTTGAATAGAAACAAAGGTTTTAGAACAGAAGGTGTCAAATTAAACTTTGTCAGTTTGAAAAGTAGTAACATCCTGAAAGTTCTCCAAACATATTTACATGTGGCTAATGTTTATATTTTGCTTTGTACTCTCTTTATATTCAGTGTAATGTTGCCTGGCAAATTTACTCTGTTTTAAAATCAAGGTTCTTCCCAATGTCATTGCAGAGTTTTGGGGGGTTTGCCTTGCTGCATAGATGTATCAGCTTAATTATTCGAAGGCTGGTTTTTTTAACGATGTACTATATATGCTGTATAAACCAGTTGTGATCTAATCTGAGTTATAAATATTTCCTTATTATTTTGTGGTCCTTTCCACTTGCTGTAAGACTATAGAGACATGGAAAAACAGTGGTCCGAGCCCTCCTTCAGAATAAATTGCTTGAACTAGACAGAGATTGCTCTAGACTTAAATGAGTGCAAGAGGAGAAAAATCAGCCTGGTTAGGTTCACTTCTAAATTCAACTGCATTAACTATGGCAGTTTATACTTCTTTAGACCAAATGAAAACAAAACTTACAAATTTTACATAACCTAAAAATCACCATTAAAAAATTCTGTGTGATTACTTTTCCTAAAATTTACATTTCATATATTCTCATTTAGTGGAATTTTATGAATGACCTTTCTGTCAGATAGAGAATTCTGAACCTGCAACTAAATGAAATAATTATGGTTTTGTTTTAAACCAAAAGAAAGCATATTAGTATAAAGTTTGTAGTCTCCTAACAAAGTAAACCCCTATAGCCTCTGTAACTGCCCATTCATTAGCTCTCCTGAGAATATTTCTGAGATCAACTTTCATAAATATTTCCAGAAATAAACCATGAAGACCAAAAAAATTGTTTCTATCGTTGTAATTTTAGAATTCAGTTGGTTGTTTCCACGTTGCCTGTCATATGTTTCATCAGAGTATATCTACTTCTTTAAAAACTTGAAGAACCCAGTGGAAAGGAGAAGTTTTCGTAGAATAGCAGTCTATTCTGTGTACTGTGTCAGAAGCATCTGATTTCAGTATCTCAAAATCACTGCTTCCCTGAAAGGCTAGCTTCAGGTTACAATTCGTCAAATCATTTTTAGATAAGGAATTAGAAGTATTATTTCTGTGCAAAAGCTGATAGAAAAATACTGGAAATATAATGTTAGTTGTCAGTAATTAATTAAAATATGGTCTGATCTAGTAAATGCCAAAACAGAAAAGACACTAAGGGGAGAAGGGATTTCTTAGTTAACAAAAACTGTTGTTGTGAAATATGTTTAATGAGCATAAAATGTGGTTGCTTAGGAATTATTTTTATTACTGGACTTCTAAAAAGAGTTTCTACTGGGTTTTTTTCCCCAAAAATCTGATTCATGTGGTCACCAGACAAAATATGTGCAGCTTCTAAATGTCTGGTTCAATTTCTTTTCCAATCTGTCTGTATACCTTAGAGAGCTGTCATGGGAGGGGACAGGTTGTCTTGTCCTTTTTTTACTTTCACCAAACTGCAGTGATAGTCAGCTCTGCTCTCTGTCTCACCACCATTAGAAAGAGGACCAACAGTTCCAATGTGAAGCAGTGGAGACTCCAGACAACCAAAGGACAATTTTCATGCTTCGGGGCAGGCTGTTTGGTTTTTGGGTTTTTTAGGGCTTTTGGTGGTTTTTTTTGTTTGTTGTTTTGTTTTGTTTTAATTAAAAGTGTTATAACTGCATTTCAGTCAAAAAAATCTAGATTTCTTTCTCTTCATCTTCTTCCCCTCTCCCAACAACCTACTCATGTTTTCTGACTGCACATCTTTTAACTTGCTGCAGAAACCTAATACTGCTGTTGAACATAACACTGCTGTTGAACATAATCCAGCATGTATCCCCGTGGAAGCAAGGTGGGCAGAGAACTACTAGCACCGTGTCGGTTTTGTTAGGGGCAGGGAGAGATTGTACATTAACCTGCTAATGCGTCCCAGGGTGCCTTACGACGGGGAGGGAGAATTCACAGACCCTTGCTACTGTTTTAAAAACAGGCCATATGTTTCCAGCTGGGACAGGCTGTACGTTATGTGCTCTATATGAAGGCATTTGGCCCAGCTTCCTAAGCTCTGGGGCAATACTCCGGCACCCACCCTTAGTGCCTGGTCAAGGAATGGGGTGCGCTCCATCCCCGGGGTGCGAGGAGGCCCTTCTGCGGCCGCCGCTCTCCTTCCTCTCTCGTCCTTCCCTAGCACACCTAATGAGCACCCGGCGGATTTTGGCCCTGTTTAAATTTCTGCTTTCTCAGCTCTGCTACCACCATCTCTCTAACATTTGTCATTTTGATTATTTCTGTTTCTCGGGGGCATTTTCTTCTGTGTCATTTGTTCAGTTTTCCACTTTTATCCAAGAGAATATACTTCAAATTTTTATACACACCTCACTAAATATTTTCTTCTATAATATGAATGCATTAAGATTATTTGTTTACTTTCACCTCTTCCTATCGTGGCAGTATTTTTACACTGCATTTATTAACTGTTAGCTAAAGATATGTATGTCTTCCAGAAAATACATATCGGTATTGTATCTATGTACCTATTGTATCTAGTAGTAGACTAGTCTGGATAAACCGTTTCTCAACTACCAGTACATATAAAAAGGATCTAAAAGCTTCTGTACATTTACGTTATTTGTTGATTCAATAAAATGTCACATTATCTTTCCTACAGCATTAAGAAATAAAATTGCATGGGCCTAGTTTTGAAAACAGATCCTTGAAGCTAAAAGAAAGGACGTATGCATGTTTTATAGATGTAGTATTTTGTTTCTAAGTTTTAATATACAAAAAAATTGCTGCTGATGCACATTGTGCTAGCTAGAGAGTTTGGACTCTTCTTTTAAAGCTACCAGTGTACAATTATAAAAAAAAAATTCTCAATTACCTTATAAGAAGACGCAAGAAAACAATTGTTAAATTTTCAAGATGAACTTGTATGTCTCTTTTGGAAGCAAATTAGCAAACGCTGCAGTTCTTGCAGGGGATCCCGTAGACGTCTTCATAGTTTGTATCCCCAAACCACGTCTGAATTAGAGTAGGTAAAATCTTAGGCAACTTGCTGTCCTGTGATGTGGAAATGGTATAAAGAGTATATCAGAAGCTTGAGTATATCTCACTCCCCGCCAAGCCCTAACAGTGTACGTAAAACTGAGAGACTTTTTTTTTCCTGTGTCTGAGAAAAATCGTGAAACAGATAATCATCTATCACTTGAAATAAGTTCACCTGCAGAAGCACCTCTACTGGTAGCAGATAAGAAGAATATATTACTTGACTGTGTCTAGTCAAAGGATTCCTGTCTTGAAAGGACATTAGGGAGCTCCACTATCGCTATGATTTACATTGGGCAGCCCTACAGTCAAAGCAGATATTTGAAGTACTTTTTTTTGTTTTGAGTAGCAGTACCAGGATTTTAAAAATTGCTCGGTGGACAATCTACCGGCTCCTGAAACACAGCGTTGATGCTCTTGGATGGGTGTAGCCTTGCATAAAAGAGAATAGGCAACAGCGAGAATATACTGGCGTCAGTGAAACCCCTGTCCTGCGGAGGGGAGCGTGTAAGCGATTCTGCCTTCATCGACCGTTTTGTTTTTTAAGCAGGCAACAGCGCTGTGGTGCGGGGCGAAGGGAAAGGTGCTTTCCAAAATACTTGCGGTCGGCTCGGGTCTGTGAAACGGCGCGGCAGCCTCTCAGTGTACCGGTGTTTGCTTTCAGCCTGGCTTTTACAGTGACAGCCCCTTCTTATTGGGGGGAAGCGTGAGAGAATGCAGTGCCGCGAAAGTACACGTTTCGCCCTCGTTTTGCCCCTCGTGAAGTGAGGAAAAAAACTAATGTTTTGCTGGTGTTATCTTCAAGGGGTGGCTCTGTGAGCTGTTACGTTGGAAAGAAGATCCCTCACCAGAGAACAGGACCCTCTGGGAGAATCTCTCCATGATCCGAAGGTTCCTCAGTCTTCCTCAGCCTGAACGCGATGCCATTTATGAACAAGAAAGCAATGCAGTTCATCACCATGGTGACAGGCCTTCCCACATTATCCATGTGCCAGCAGAACAGATTCAGGTTAGTTTACCTTGGCCAATCCTGCAGAGCGCTAAGTAAATAAAGCTTTAAACGGAGCAAAGGAAATTAGTGTTTCTTTCCTCCCGGCCAGGCTAAATGCAGGTCTCCTGGTACGAGATAAGAGCGCGCTGCCATCCGCCACCAGAGTTCAAAGGAGAGCGTGCGACCACCCACCGTTTTTGTTTCGTTTCGGTGGTTTTTCACAAACGCGCGTGGACGTGGTGGCGCAGAGGCACCCGCGTGCCGGGCAGGGCGAGCCTCCGTGCTGGCTGTCCCTGGCTAGACAGGCGTCAGGACCGAAAGGCAGAGGCATTTGGCACCGGTTGTCCAACGCCTTACCAGCAAAGCGGGAGGACCTTGCTGCGCCGCTGTTCAAAAGCTAAGCTCAAACCCTCAACAGCGGCAGCTGACCCCGCATAGGAGTGAAGGGAAGGGGATTCCTCATCCCACTTTAACCCCAGTTGAGGCTGGGGTGAGTGAATGTTTGTTTGTTTTTCCTTCAGAGCCCCTCTCCCACCACCCTTGGGAAAGGAGAGCATAGAGGCGCTTTCTTACCAGGCCTGCTGACCGCTGGACCTTGGCTGGGTGCTGCTCCACAGGTGAGCTGGCACAAGGGCACTGTGTCAGGGAGAGCGAGGAGGGGATGCAGGACCCACGCCACGGGGCTTGGAAACAGCCGCCCGCCGCTCCAGGGCAGCCCCCGGCGGTGCCCCCTCCTCCGGGGGCTGCGCCCACCCTTTGCTCGCACGGGCACCGTCAACCGGGAGCGTGGCTGGCTGTTTTGCTAAATATTGGAGCCCAGGTCGTTGGTGCGGACTGCTGTCTCTCTGAGCTGGGGACTCTTTAATCCCGCCTCATGAAAGACCTGAGGTCAGCCTTTTAACTGCTCCCTCTTAAAGGGCAGATATTACTCTGTGCTTTCCCAACCTCAGCTGAGACCCAGTGTATCACTTGTATTACCTATACAGAAAAATATTTACGAAGCTAGGAAGGATAGAGTTATCTCGCAGCCAGAAACAACACGAGTGTATATTAAAGATAAAGCAAACTGAATAAAACAATCCCTTAGGATATCAAGTACTAAAATAATTGTGAAAGCCTGGAAACTTGCTGTTTGATTTAGCAAAAAGAGAGAGAAAGATCTATATTAAGTAATAAAACAGCACTTGTTTGAAACTGTACATTGTTTTTAATAAAATCGCTTCTTAAGGGGATAAAAGGAGAAGCTTATGCACAGTATAAACATTCAATTGCTATGCCACTTGCTTAGATTTTCTTGCCTGGCTGATAAAAGTTGTGTGTTTGATCTCGCAAATATTATTCACATAAGCAGTTGCATTGTAATATCTTAATATGACGTAAGAGTAAGGATGGGGAGATTGGGCCCGAGTTTTGTCTCTGCTCTTCTACGTGGTAGTTGTTGTAGATGCATAAATATGTAGCTAAGGCACAAGTTTTCAAACTGTATATACAAAGCCTCCAGTCTTGTAAGAATTTAATGTGCTGGGAGTAGTCTTGAATCTCTTTGGGATTGAAGCCTTGAATGGGGCCGTTCACAGACCATAAAACATGAAAGGATGTGAATAGGGATGAGGCGAGAGCCCTAATTCCACTAGCATTTGTGTCAGATCTTACAAGAAGATGACTTAAAGCAGTGGCTTCTAAACGGGTGTTGAGACCCATATATGCGAAGTCTCCACAATCACGAGTGGCACTGTGGACAGAATTATAATCCCTCCAATATTTATACTGTTCATACAGTATTTTGTGCTTCTTAAGGTCTGCAAGTGAGCTGCAACTGGAAGCCTGGAAACCACTACCGACACACAAAAAAATTGTCGAGGGGAGACTCACAAAGGGAAATGAAATGTAGTGATAGCAACTGCTTGTTTTGCTGCTGTTGTTTTTTTAATAACTGGTGGTTTGTACCATATGACAAGAAATTTGCTGATCCAAAATATCTTACTAACCAGTGCTTCCTGTGCCGTGAAGCAAAAGAATTGTCAACAAAAACAGTAGCTGATAAATTTACTTTTGATTTTAAACATGAACTTATAATGTACTGTACTCCAGTGGTGGATGAGAAAAACATTTCTGTCCCTGGGGCTCAGTGCCTCACCTTTTAAGAATGTTTCTGAATCCATGCTTGCAAAACTTCATTTTAAGCTCTTGTTAATTATTTACATCATGATTTGCTTTATCTTACTCTTCTGATGTGCATACTGGCTCATTTTTATTGCCTGAGTTTTTGGAATGCAGTATGTTCCCTTCTAATAATAATAGTAGTGCAACTTACTTAGTGCTTTGCATCTTAGTGCTTTATAAATATTAACTAAATAATCCCCAGCACAAACACAGAAGCAGGTAAATATGTTTGTTCCCTGTTTATAAGTTGGGATACTTGAGCACGGGCAAGGCAGACCCCCTCCAAGACCACAGACAAAAGAGGTCAGAGCCAGAAGGGGAAATACAGATTTCCTACCCCCAGATCTCTTTGTCCTTGCCGAGGCTGGATTTGACAATATGACGTTAGGCGCTTCCAGCTAACGCGTTCTGTCGTAACGTTTGCAAGTTTGACAAGACTTCAGTGCATGCTAAGGTCAGATCACTAGTGGGTTGTTTCCGCACTTAGCTAAAATGCTGTCCTTCTCCCTGATCCCCCCC
>VZTL01016639.1:59200-77376 GCA_013400535.1 Scopus umbretta
CAGTCCCTTAGTCTAGCTATTGCTAGAGATTTGCAGCCCTTGTTTTTGGGCAGCAGCTGCTGCTGCTGGCAGAGCTCCTGTGCGTTTGCCCTCATCTGGCACTTTTCTCACTTTGCCCTTGCTACAGTTCTGGCTAAGCTGGTCAAGTTAATCCTATACTGTGTCACCTACTTAGCATTTTGTCTTGTCTGCACTTGACTCATGGAGCATGTTCATTAAAATTTGTCAGCTAAACCGCACCGATGTCTCGTCATTGGCGCTTTCAGTCAGACAAAGCCGGTGTTTGCCTTCCACCTCTCTGTCCGTATCCCACCATCCCTTTATCCCTCGACTCTGCTCACACGCATACAGACACACGCGAGATACGCAGAGAGTTACTAACTCACATTTTAATTCTGGTTCAGCAATAATGGGCCTTTTTTTTTTTTTCCTTTTTGTCATTTAAACTTACTAAGCCTTTGTTTATAGCTTTGCAATCCCCCCCCACCCCCCCGCATTTTCTTGGTAACACAAAATATGAGCAAGAATACACATACAAAAAAAAATGCTGTGCTTTGTCTTGCAGCAGCAGCAGCAACAACAGCAACAGCAACAACAACAGCAGCAACAGCAACCAGGTCCCAGACTACCCCCAAGGCAACCGACAGTAGCATCACCAGCTGAATCTGAGGATGAAAATCGTCAGAAACCCCGACCGCGAACAAAGATTTCTGTTGAAGCCCTAGGGATCCTACAGAGTTTCATACAAGACGTAGGCCTGTATCCAGATGAAGAAGCAATCCAGACTCTCTCCGCTCAGCTTGACCTGCCCAAGTACACCATTATCAAGTTCTTTCAGAACCAGCGATATTATCTCAAGCACCATGGGAAGCTGAAGGACAATTCTGGTTTGGAGGTGGATGTTGCAGAGTACAAAGAGGAAGAGTTGCTCAAGGATTTAGAAGACAGCGTCCAAGACAAAAATGCAAACACACTTTTTTCAGTTAAACTAGAAGAAGAGTTATCGGTAGAAGGGAACACAGAGATTAATGCTGAATTGAAAGACTGATCTAAAAGTATTATTTTCTTTCAACAGTGCCACTGGTATTTACTAATGAAATGAAAATTCCATCTTGCGTTCTGTCAAAAACCTTTATTATTCATTGTTTGGCCAATGAATCTTCCAAAACTTGCACAAAAGTTGAAAAAAGGATAATGCAGACTGCACTAGATGTTTTACTCTGTTTTACAAACTGCTTCGCAGCAACAGATGAAGCGTTGAGGATTGTTTGATATTAATTTGTGTTCACTGGATACACTGTGAGTGTACCCAATAAGCATGATACCAGTGATTTTGATTCTGGAGCCTTCAGACAAGCATTACAACTTTTGTGATTTACTGTTTTTTGTTTCTGTTTTGTTCTTGTTTTTTAATTATTACTGTAGCACTCCACACTTGATCTTTGGAAACTCACATTTATTTAAAAAAAATAAAATAAAAAAGAGTTTGTTACTCTTGTTCTATTGTATGTTACAAAAGAACTATAGACTGTGGAATGCAGTTTAAAGATAACATATGCCAACAAATGCCTTGTATTATATGGCACTGCCGTAATTCAGATTTGTTTTCTTTTGGAAATAAAGGTCACTGTATTTTTTTTTTCCATTCTCATTGTTACATGGTTTTAAAGAAAATGAAAAAGAAAATGTGAAACACAATTTAGTCCTCATTATTTATTTGTAGATCCTGCAGCATCATGTTGTAATTAATTTTTTTGGAAGTTTCCGTTAAATGTAATATTGCTTCTCTTGTTATCATACTGATTTTTTTCTATTTATAAATGTATTTTGATGGGCAGTAAAACAAAGTGTCTTAAAAGTTTTAAATAGAGAAAATGTGCTTTACACAGTTGCCTATAAAAAGTGCTCTATGTTATCCAAGCAATTCATACTATAAGCTTCACTCTTATTGTTGTATGCAATTTTTACTATCATGCAAATAAGCTTAGGTAAATAAAACTAATAGATCACCTTAGAAACTTATGCAATTAATGTGAAAATAATTGATGTTTGCAATGTGTCTTCCTTTGGTTTACAATCAATTTTAAAGCTACAGCTGTATAAATTTTCTGTATAAAGGTGTATTTCTTTTTTATGAGTTTATTGCTATGAAAACACCAGTTATTTTGTTACAGCTGGCTGTTTTTATAAGTGTATCACAATTTTCTTTATGCAGAAATGTTCTGACTAGGAGTGGTTATTGACTGTAACTACACAATTAAAATTGTTTGTATGGTATGATATGGCAGGGTTTGTCTGCGTATGTGTATATCTGGGAGGAATAACTTGTTCTCAGTGCACATTGTACCTTCTTGCCACCACTTTGAAGATGACATTTCAATTGTTCTCCTTTAAAATCACAGACAGATTTTTTTAATGACCTTCTTAAAATTTGAATTTAGATAACATACTTCAAAAAGAAACACAATTTGGTTATGAAAATCATAACCTGTCTTTTCTTGGTTTAAAAACTTGCCTGCCCAACAGAGATAGCAGGATATTATTGAGTCAAAAGGCTATCAGGCATAAACATATTTACAGTTCCTGGCAGTAATGCACTTATAATGGATACAGCTAGTTTTATTTTACACTAGAATTATGCTAACACTATTCCTTGCACTAATGTATAAACACTAAAAAAAACCCACATTAATAGTCACAAAGTAAATGGGAAAGATGGGCTTTACACATAGCAGTCCCCTTCTAAGCAAGATTATTTTTAATGATCACTAGTAAGGTTCTTGACAAAGCCATAATAATTGGTGAGCTCTGAATTTATGCAAGGCTCATGTCTAGGCTAGAGAGAAATCTGCAGCTGAAAGTTGTGAAGTACACACTGTTGTTCTCTTTTCCTAGGAGAGAAACAACTTGCACCCAGTGTGAGTTGGGAGTCAAATTCAGCTCAGCTCTTCTAAAATGACTAAAAGTTTGCAAAACTCGGGATGAGTTTCAAAGACTCTTAGGATGCAGCAAATTTCTCCTTTTAGCTCCATTAAGTTCTTCAGGAAGATACATACTAGGCAACAAAGCAGGTTCTCTTTCCACATGTTTAAACTGCTGCAGGTTGCCCCGGTCCTCTGTCGCAGCACCCTTGGGGTTCCTTGAGCAGCTCTCAGCTGCAGCACCTCTTGGCTGCTCCCCAGGACTGTGTTGGGGCTGCACCATGATTTGAGCTTGGGATCCAGTCCACTTAAAAGAAAAGAGCCATAGTACCACTCTGGGAGGGAAACAAGCCTTAGGAGGGACACGGACCTGTAATTTGGCATTGCAGTCCAAAAGAAGGCCAGTCAAACTATGCCTTTGCTTAGGGGACTTGTGATATCTATAAAGCTACCCCAAAGCTATGCTGGTTGCAAAAGGGCAAAACCTAAGCCTAGTGCAGGGAAGCCACTGTGGTCACCATTTGATTTCTTCACTTATTTGAAATAGGATCCTAGCTTTGTACAGCCACACAGCTGCCCGGTGTTAGGACAGATCCCTCTTCACAGCCATGACGACAGGATGAAATGTAGCCCAGGCAATGCAAGATTTGATGTGCAGGACAGTACCACTGGCACCCTTGAGGTGGCTGAAAAGCCAAATGACCATAACAATAGTGCTGCTTAAAGAAAAAAAAAAATCTTTTAAACTAATATGCATGCATATTTTAAAGTGATATGCCACTTTCCTGGTGTATACCTCTCTTCACACTAAAAGTTAATATGTTCAGCGCTCATATCAGAAACAGGGTAACAAGTCCAACGCCCTATAAAAGCATAAGAAGAAATGTTTATAAAATTGTCTTTGCTATTTTTGAAAGCAATTTTCTTTCATCCTTTTATGTTTTATGGGTGCTGAAGTAGAGGCCATGTGTGCTTGCAGATGGTTATTATAGCTGTTTCTCTTCCATTATCTTCGTTTTCCTTTCTCCTAGCCTAGCTGAAGTTATCTTCCAAGTAGCTCAGCCTCTGCAGTCACATATTACCTGCACAGAGGTTTGAATCGGTGCATTTTTGTGTCCCAGTGGGTGGGCTGCGAATACAGTCTTTTA
The DNA here is from genome assembly GCA_013400535.1 of Scopus umbretta. NCBI lineage: Eukaryota > Metazoa > Chordata > Aves > Pelecaniformes > Scopidae > Scopus > Scopus umbretta. Next base: position 63,270 of record VZTL01016639.1, read on the forward strand.
ACTTGGCCTCGGTGACCGAAAGCATTTTTGTTAAATCCTTAGCAGCGTTTTCAAAGGTGTTATGAGTATTAATGATCCCAGCTTTATGTGGATGTGAGAGATTTATACTGTTAGGAGTTAAGCTACTACAAGCATATGCCACCTTGACTCATGGACTGGTTAGACTACCTACAAAACTACTGTATGTCCTTTTCTGTTCCTTTTTCTCCCTATCTGGCATAATCCTACAAAAAACTTTCCATTTCTGCAAATATTAAGAAATCAGACTGGACTTCGTTAACGAAGAATGCAAACTGAGACATCAAAACGCTGTTAGTTGGGAAGTTGTTAGTAAAACTCGCTGGTGAGTAGGACTTCACCGAGGGTGTATGAAATTAGTATTTTGTATATACTTAGGGAAGTATGGGAAAAGAATATTGCTTACTAGGAATAAAATTTAAGCTGCAAATAAAGCCAAATGCCTAAAAAAGAGGGAACTGAGTGGTGGGTGGGGATGGCAGGACTTATTTTTTTCTATAAAACTGAATTTAGGTATTTACCATGTTTTATGGTGTTTACCATAGAAAGTGGAGTATTTTTACCCCCTGCTGATTCCCATTAATCTATATTTAACTGACAGGATTTATGTGGATATGCTAGAGCCTCAGCGTGTGTTTTTCAAGCCTGAAAGAAAACCAAAGAGGCCCCAGATTCCAAGAAGTCCATGGCTTGGGGACAGTCCCAAGCCCCAGTCACACTTACAAAGGTTGCTGATCGTTATAGACTGCTACCCTACAATGAAGGATTTTAGATTTGTGTTTTGTATAGCTACTTTAAATTGGTCAGATGATGCAGAAAAAAACATCCAGGTGTTAAAATAAATTATTCCACTTAATTTTTTCTTTAAGTTGGGAAGGTACAGCAAATGGAGAAAGAAGGAAAGGTTCCCCCAAACAAGAGATTTTTATTCAGTGTTTTACTGAGTCAGTACTTTGGTTGTGTGCTGGGAAAGCATCAAACATGACTAAGTTCATTTGCCAAAGCAAATGCCCCATATGTTAAGAGCAGTATAAATTAGATACCACAGAAGACCTACTTGAGCGTCAAGTATTAGCAATTCTGCTTAACTTATTGAACATGTGCTTTGATGTCAGGTACCTTGCAGAGACCAAAGGTATTTTAATTTTTACATAATGATTTATATTGTGCTTTGAATAACAGTCCCATAGCACAGCAGGGATATAAGTATACTCCCAGGCCTTTTTCTGCACACAGGTGTAATTTTAGTTTGGTCTCCTCACAGTGCCTTGCGTCCACACAGTCTTTTACTACAACAAATGAGCTAATAATTCAAACTGCAATAAGTGATCCTCCTTGGAGCAGGAGTAGCGCTACTTGGCAGCGAGTTTGTTTGCTTTCAGGTTCATATGGGAGCCTTCCCACCCGCGCTGCTGCTGGCAGTCCTCCCACTGTCCCACACCGCATTGTTTCACATTGGCCTGGCCCAGGCACCCCCTTCCTGCTCTGGGTCATCTTGCCCAAACGTCATCTCTCTCCTTGCCCAAACCATCTCTCCTGGTTATACGACAGCACTCGGGTATATGTGCCACATTTTAATATAAAGCAGCAAGGACTGTACGTATCTAATGTCACCTACCTTTTATCATCACCATTCTTGCTGTGAGCCCTGCAGAGTTGCTAGAATAGACCACTTTCATCGGAAAGAGAATGCCGTCTGCAGCAAACCCACCAGCAGGCAAGTAGTTTCTGAGCTGATGAAGTAGAGGGAGCAAGGGGACATGCATCCCAGAGGGGAGCAGGAAGAGGAAATAGGAAGGTGCCAGAGAAGGATGGGGGCATCAGTAAAGCCACAATAGCTACCCTTGCATGGAGGAATGGGCTCGTTTTGCAAGCTGTACTACAGTGATACCCAGAAATCCTTCAAAGTACTGCCAAGACTCCATAGAAAACATTCCTGACCTGAAATGTACAATGGTCTCCAATCATGGGACTTGCCTTGGCAGGCAAGATCCAGGATAACACAAAAGCCTCCTCAGCTGTCCATGGCAAAAGAGGTCCCCTAACAGTTTGTCCTCTGGTACTGTCCCCGTGCGTAGGACATGCAGGATTCTTTTCATCAGCTGCAGACTGACAGCTACCATGGCAGCTGCAGTTAGGACTCTCTTTCCAGATTACTTGCTTACCCACACAATATGCTAAAGCAACATCTAGGCTGTAAAACCTCTCATTTTCCTCCAGGATCACGTCCAACCACGAGCAGCGTGTTTGCAGCCTCGAACCTAGTTTTCTGATTTGTCTCCTACAACCCTGCTCTTCCTCGGACCAGATGTGCCACAGGAGTTAAAAAAATCAAATATGTTGTATGGCCCAGATGTTTATCACAGTGCAAGAGAATAGAAAAAATATTACCTCTGTGAGCACACAGAGTTATATAAACACGCACAATTATGAAGTTTTGGGGCAAATAAGGTGCCCCAAGAGGCTTCAGAGAGAGATTTCATACTGCTATAGTCCTCTTAAAGCATCAGCTGCAATGATTTGAAGTTGTTGGGGCCAGAAAAATTCATACACAGTCCTACTAACTTTGCAGGGGACTTTTTCCCAGAACAGAATTTAAAGTAAAGAGCACTCTGTTTTGTTATTCGCATTACAAAATAAATAGTCTTTGCGGGAACAAACTTACAGATGTTGTTGGCCTTCCACATCCACATTAAAGCAGGACACCATCCTGATAACTAGCAGCATTGCCCGCAGTTGTGTGTCCCTTCTTGCCCTATCTTGAGGGGGCTCCCCTGCATGTAGCATGATCCTAAATGGCTTAACTCTTCTTTGCTCTCCCTTCATCAGCCTAAACATGGCCCTTCATCCACAGTCAACGTTTTTACCCGGGGAAAGCAATTTAGAAAACAACTTGCCTTAAAGCAACCCACAGCAGGGAAATAAGTACAGGTGGTGGTGTTGGCTTGCCTTGGTAGACAAAATGCTATATTCCCAGCCTACTAAGGATTTAATATCAGCTGAGAGGCTGAAGGAGACAGAAAAGGAGGAAAGGTAGAAGAAATATCTAGATAAAAACTTATTGGGGGCAGTTGTGACTAGAGAGTCATCTCTTGGAGGATCACAAGACTAGTTGAAACTGAAGGAGATCTGAGTTAGCCACCAGGAAAAACTAAGTGAGGAGCACTTTGTGGTTTAGATACTGGATGTCCTGAAAAAAAGCAGAAAGAATGAGTGGACTAACAGTCGTTTCAGAGGAAAGATTAAATAGAGAAGTCTCGCAAAAAAGTAGTGACAGCTTTCTTCTTTAGCAACTACCTGAAAAATCACAAGTGGTGCATGGAGAGTAAATACAGAAAAGAAAATTCAAAATTTCTTGTAACACAACTAGAGTCAATGTTAGAAATTCTCAACTAGCAGGATTAAAAAACAGCAAAAGGGAGCAGTTTTCTGCACATTTAACTGCAGAACTCACTGCTATACACATCCCTTCATACAAAAGCACAAATAGCTTACAAAAAAGTTCAAAGAATTTGTGAAAGCAAAGGGTTGATCTGACCTTCTTTTAAAGAGGCCAAGGACTGCTTTCCACTCTCTAGTGTTGGACATTTAAAAAAGATTATGCTATACTGTTTTTTCCTGTGACCCAGTGATGGGTCCACCCCTTGTGGACAATGTCCAGCATCCAGCCAGGGACGTGATTGCTTTGAGTCCTCTGTAGTCACAAGTGAGATGAATTTGAGTGGGCCAAAATTTGCACTGTGTTCTTCTTGGTCAGGTATGCTAAATGCATTTTGTGCACTTTATTTCCTATCTTGTTCACATCCAGATTTTAAAACAACTGATCTGAATAATTTCATTGAGGAGTAGCTACCCCATATTTACAAAACATTCCCTCCCACACAAGCCAGCATAAAAATTTATACCCAAATAATTTTGGTCATTGCTATGGTACCAGTGTAGTCACTATTCACAACTATGCTTTAACTGCAGCAAGAGTAAAGAAAAGCTCCTTTGACCCAGCTCATCTACGAAACTGGGCCATTTTTCATCATGTGGTACCACCTTTCTTTCAGCCTCCCCTGTGCACATCCCACTTTCATTCAGGTTTAGTTGACCTGTTTCTTTCTCTTCTTCAAAAGCCCACTGGAAAGGTTCACACCGGGGAAATGTAAGTGAGGGCTTCCAGGATGATTGGGAAAAAAATAGATGTATACATTTGCATCATCCCCTCATTAGATATCGCTGCTAAGCTTTTTAGGGTGCGTTATGGGATGGCTGGGAGAAGAATCAGGGGAATGTACTGGTTTGATCCCAGGTCTCCTCCAGCTGTCACTGGGCTTTCTGCAACACACTCTGGGGAGCCACGAGCAAAGGGACGGTCACTGCAGCTGGGGGTACTTCCCCAGGGTGCCGCGTAGCACATGAGCATGACACTGCTTGCAAGCACACTGTTGGACAAAAAAAAGCACCGTGGGAAAGCAGATCAAAGCAATGTGATTGCATTTCACGTTTGATACAGCTCATTCCTGAAGCCAGGGTGAATAGCCTAATCCAATGTATCATTCCTGTGCAGGCAGACCCTCGGGCTGGCATTGTGTCCCGTGGAGCACTGCTCCAGCGTGCAGCATCTGCCACCATCTGCCCTAGGGCTTGGCTTCAGACTGCCCTCTTCCTTCCCACCTCCTTTTGGGAGATGCTTTGCATGAAGTTTGAAGGCCAAAACTCAGGCTGTTTCAGGCCTTTCAGGGCATTTATTCCCCTGCCACTTCCTGCACTACTTGATCTTTAATTCACACTCCTAACCTTTAAAGATTCAGAGGGGCAGATGTCCAGTAATTTAGCTTCCATTTCATGTGCTCTTATTTTTGCAAATACAAGCCTATCTGCTTACTCATTGTCTCCTCTGTTTAATCAATACGTCAGCTGTTGATCACAACCACTGCCAGACAGCTAGTAGATGGGACAATTATTCTCACAAGGACTTTTAAGTCCAGACTTTTAACCCACCGGGTCCAGCATGGAGCAGCTGCAAGATCTCTGAGTAGCAGCTGCCCCTTTTCTACTACAGCTGCTGAGCTGCTCTCCTGATGGTCTCTTGCTACTTTGCTAGGGCAAGAGGAAAAACTACTTTCTTTTCTAGACATCATATTTGGCTTAACTGAGTGCTGCTGTAAGAAAGGAAGTGAAATGCCATAGCCAGCTTCCACCCAGTGTGGTCATGATGTAAAGTAGCCTAGGGCAGCTCTACCTTGCAGCCAGCCAGCAAATGAGTAAGAGGTGCAAGACATGACAGGAAAGATCTTCCTGCCTGTTGGTTTTCACACCTCAGCTTGTTCTTAAAAAGGCATTGGGGCATATATTCCTACAACCTAAAGATACCTGGAGCAGTCTCAGACTTGGGTTTCTACAGCTCCTGGCTTACAACTTATCTGCTGATCAAGGGTCTATGGCAGGCTCTTTCAAACCTGCCTCCTGAACTTCACTGGCTGCCTTGGGGCATGGCTTCACCAAAACCATTGGAAAAACATCAAGAAGAAAAACAAAGGATTAAATGTGCCACATGTCATAAATAGTTATTCTACTGAGGAGAATCAAGTGATACGCTACTAACCTTGACCCTTTCCAAGACAAACGCATGGCCACTGGACTGTACGTCTCCACCTCACTTCACAAGGATAAGATTATGTTTGGGAAAAAAAAAAAAACACATTGGCTCAGCCTCATGAGCCCTCAGTTCAGCTGCGGCCTTACACAGGTCACAGGCCACCAAGCAGGAGTCTTTGTGTTGCTCTGACTTATGGTAGGAATTGGCTTTATATTCACCAGGCACTGAGCCTGGGACTAAAAAAAATTTATTTAAGGCCATAATACCCCACACCTCTTTGGTTTTGCTGCAAGCACTGCTCATCAGTATCAAACCATCTGTATCACCATAGTTTAGGGCTATGAAGTTACAGCTGCAAAGTGTTACTGCTGCCGGTAAGAAGCTGTATGCAACATGCACGATGAGCAGCTGTAACTGCAGTTTTCTGCCTGGCCATGTCTTTTATCCACTTCTTCAGCACTAGAGTCTGGCAGGTAGGCTGGAGGGCATTCCCAACATCAAGGAAATCCCCTCCTTCTGCTGGTTCTCTTTACTGGGCTCTGCCAGAGCCTGATTCATGTGATTCATTAAGGGAAATCAAGACACAAAATGAATTCATATCTGAACCTTAGGTCATTTCACAGTACCTGAATGTGAGCTACAGGGCTGGCTATAGGGGCAGGAAATTGTTTTAGGGGATTTGTGCTGAATTCTCTCAAATGTTCACATCCAGCTGTGTAGCCTCCAGTTATATCAAGGCACCTTGCTGCCCCGTGGAGGGATCCCTTGCAGCAGGTAGATGAAAGGGTCCTTCAGCACAGCCTAACAATCTGATCTGCTGGGGCTGTGTAACAGCGTGCTGATGGCCCACCAGTGACAGTGCACCAGGAAAACAGCATCAGAGACAAGTGAGGAACAGCACAGGGGAGAAAACATGTGAATGGGAAGGATTGCCTTGATACTGAAAAAATGGAAGAAACAATAAAGAGAGGAGGGAAAAAAGGAAATAAAAGACAAAGAGATGACTGAAATATACACTACTGGCAGTAAGATGTCCCACCCCTCATCTATACTCATTTTATTCCAGTATTTCCTCCCATGTCTCACAACAGTTTTTCACTCAGCTGATCGAAATCAAGTAGAAGCTGTTTCCTCCCCAGTGAAGGGAGTGTTTTAAACTTTGAGGGACTTGGATTCTTCTAAGTTCTTTTTTATTATTATTATTCTTTCTTTTGGGCTCATAGGCATGATGTTTATCTCATCCATGCATGGGAAGAGAGGAAAGAATGGGTAGGCTTGACTTGTGCTAACTGTTGGCAACAGTTGTTTAATTTTTTGCAACATGCACCCAACTATCATGAGACTGAGTAAAATATAAATAAATCTGCTGTTTGGAAACCCCATACATCTTTATGGCCTACAATACCTTCAAATCATGGAAAAACACATGTTTGTTTGTTTGTTTGTTTAAAAAAGATTTTGGTGGCAATGCTACCTCCCATTGCTGTAAACAAGGTCAGGAGGCCAAAATTAGTCTGTCCTATTTTGCACAAAATAGTCAACAACTTAAGATGTTTTTGCAATAATCAGAAAATTATTGACCGGTGTCAACACCCCCTTTCTGATAAACTGTTGAAATGTTAATATTCTTGGCAAAATTGTTTTTGCTCTAATTACTGTATCCATCTGCTCTATAAGATTGATTATACTGTGAGAATGTTTGTTCTCTTGTCTCCTGCAATGATGGGCCTCTCCTTGGCGCAGAAATAGTTCTGCCTCATCTTTACACAGAGACGAATGTGCAGCAGAAATCAAACCAACATTCAGCCCCAGTGAAGCTCAATAAAAATTCCTTGAAGGAGTTAATACAATAGGTATTAACTAGCTCTTGAATGGACCATCACTTGGAAAACTATTGACCTGGCCTGGATGAAAATAGCTGGCCTTTGTCCAGCACAGGGTATCAGTGACCAGGAAGGCCACCAAAAACCTGGAAGCCCACAAATGCTGGCATATCAGCTGTGTTAATGATTGAAATGAGAAGTTTGGCTAGTTGGCAACACCAGGCCCCCTCTGCACCAGCTCCTTGGCAATGAGCAGCCGGGTTGTCCGAGGAGCAGAGCGCTTCCTGTCCTACCTTCCATCAGCACCTGCAAAGGCTAATGTTACCTGGATTGGATTGGTTATTTTTGAAGCCAACATGTAATATACGTGCTATCCGTGGCATGTGCCAAAAAAGACCTGGTATAAAGTAATGTCTGGTATTAATCATTATTAAAGCTGATTAAAACAAAACAAAACACAACACAACAAAAGCCATATACATTTTCTCATACAAAAAAAAAAATATCAGTGGAAAAATAATTGGTTTATTAGTAAAATGTTGTTTTCTCAGGGCAAGTCTGGAAAAAATTCACAATTGCATTTCATTTTTTGAACTGGTATTTCAAAATACATGTACAAAAAAAGTTCATGCAAACTAAAAAAAAAGTCTTCAAACATTCTTGTGCAGCAGCTGAAGTTTTTCATTGGAAAAATGATGGTTTTTCTCACACACAAAGTCAAATTCAGCAAAAGCATTTATTTCAGAAATAAAATTTTCAGTAAAAAAAAAGCAGCTATTCTTTTCCAGATACTGAACTGTGTGCTCGTGTCTAAGCATTCAAAAGCCATTGAGACTTAGGCTGAGATTGCTTTCAGGTTTTTCATTTTAAAAAAGATTTAAGGTCTTTGTAAAAATCTTCCAAGTTCTTGACTCTATAGTGTGTGCTCAGTGCATATGCTTATCCTTGCAGAAAGAAGCTTGAAGGCTAGAAATTTCCAGAAAGGAAGAATGACTTTCTAGATGTTGAAGGGATGGCTTTTTCATAGTTTTAAATTCATGACATATGAGTACATACAACTTTTCCTGCACTGTAATGCAGCCTAAAGGGCATCTGCTGGATATTCAGCCGCACCTTTGTGTCAACCCTTTATTTGTGCCAGCAGGGAGAATTAAGTTGTACTTAGCTAACATGGGCTGCTTCCAGTGCCGCAACTACTGTACCGTGCAGGAACAGTTTCAGAAGAGTTTAAGAAAGAAGGGGGAGAACACTAACAAAAATACTGTCACTAGGTTTATTGGCGATAGCGTGGGAGAATTAGTTTTTTAAGAGAAATTCGTCCTCAAAAAAACATTTTGTATGCCTGCCTGCTTAGTGTGCTAGTACACTGCTTAGTAATTATTTTTTTTTTAAACCTGAGAAAAGTTTCTGTGGGGAAAGGGCGACCGCAGTCCACCCGCAGCATAAAAACTCTCTCTTGTCTTCTTGTGGTCTTACCTTCTCCTCCCATTTCTCACAGCTGTTCCCCAACTTAAGAAAACCCAGCACAATGCCATATCACTGCTATCATTGCCCAGAGCAAGAGAAATGCAGGAGGACTTTCTAGAGGTGAAATGTAGTAGAATTTTCTGCAGACTTCTGGCTTCAAATAGAGTTTCTCAGGCCTGGGCATCAAGCACCCAAGGCACTCCCGCAAGGCCCTTGTGTCCTTGTGTCTGGTGACCACTGTTCAAAGGACTTTCCATCTGGAAAAGACAGGTTTTGGCTATTGCCAAAGCCCAGGAGTGACAAGATTCCTTTCAAAATGAGCAAAGTTGTAGTTAGGTACCTAGGAGACGTAAGCTCAGGGTAACTTCTGCTGAAATCAGTAGGGATTTCCAATCAGATTTTGAGCTGACAACTACTTTTAAATTATTTTTCAGAATCTTTTTCAAGCTGTTTTTCGTCATATATCTGTTTAGTCATACCAACCCTAAAAGGCCAGAGAGGATCCTAGCAAACATCATGGGAAATCCATTAAGGAAAAAAAGAGTCAGCATAAAGCTCTGTAAATCTCAGAAAGGAGAAGGACTGCAAGTTACGATCTTTACTTGAGACAAATGCAAATACCTCAGAAAAGGACACTGACAACAGTGCTGTCACTGTCCGCACCCTCCACAAAGAGGCACTGGGAAATCCAGAAGTCCAAGGAGAAATTAGGGTTTCTCTAAGCTCAACCGCTATGGTTGCTCTTTGTGCAGGGACCTGAGCACTTTCTCATCGTCCCCTGCACAAAATACATGGAGGATTGCAGCGGCTGCATTAGGCTTGATGATTTCCTGTCTGCCTGCAGACTCAGACTGACATCCTGACGCTGTCCTACACTGGAGGGCTATTTTAAAAGCTGCCTTTACAGGCACACTGGATGTAATGCAGTTTTATTTTTAAATGAAATCTTTGATTATGGAGAACAATCCCATGGCTAGGGATGCATGCTACAGAACCGCATAGTCTGTGGGGGACCATGCTTATCGCAGCAAAATCGCCTTCTCAACTGTTCAGCATTGCTGCCGTGTCATGTTACAGTAATAACTGCAGATGAAGAGCTTTTAATTCATTGATAAAAGCAGAAGGCTGGAGTAGCTGGCTAGCTGTAATGAAGCTTATTATTCTGCAGCTAATTTGCCGATTATATTAGAGTTTTATTCCTGAGCACTTGTACCAGAAGACAGCATTATCAACACAACATCTAAACATAGAAGGTCCCAGGAAGAATGTTAATGAGCTATCACCTACCTCTGCAAAGGTCCCCATTATTAATAGTGAGTATCCTAAGTATAGATCAAAAACTCTCCCTGAAGAGTGTACAACCTGTGTAAAAGATGATTACTCATTTGGAATGTAACCAGAAAGTAATGGCTAAGTCATGTCTCATTTAGAAGGTTGTGGTTTCTTTAATGATGGTAAGTGGACGAGGGCTCAGATGAAGCATCCTGGTCCGGCAGCAGGACTCCCACACACCCCCAGCAGCTCCAGCCATGGGCTGGAGCCTGATCCTGTGAGAAAAGCTGCACAGTAAGGAGCACTCTGCTGCTCCCTATCCTCTGCCTTCTTTAGCTCGCCTGCTTCCTTATTTCACTGTCTGGAGGCCAGGAGCCCCTGAAGACTACTGAAACATGGGATCTGCTTCTTCCTCCTAGCCCTACAACTGAGATCCCCCAAAAGCCTGAAAGAGGATACTGGTACTTCTCTTTCTGTGCCAGGGAATAAAAGCAATGTCATGATAGATGCATGGGTAAAGAGGAATCAAGTATGTGACATCTGGGTACTCATGCATCACTAAGTTCCAAGTGGACCTTCAGTCAGTCACATACCCTGGCATCTTCCTGGAAATATTGAGACTGGTTTTTGCTTTCCTAAAATTCCTTCAAAATTTCATTTGGAAAAGGAATTCTTCAGGTTCTCTTGCATTGCTCTCCCCAGTGTCCCGCCATCCCCAGACACAGGTCCAGGTCCTTCTGAGTGCTCATGAGAACATAACAGCATGCTAAAACAGTGTCTCTTTGGATCCTCTTGCAGGAGAAAACAGTACCACTGAGTTTCCTTGTGGCATAGGAGTGAGGAAGAGCAAGCATTGCTTTAGTTTGGAAATTTCATAAAAATGTCTACTTATTGCTAAGCTTATGAGAAAGTCACCTATCAAGTTAGTCTTTGGCAGGTTCAAGCTAGACCAAAGCACAGCAGAGATTGCTGTAGGATATACTTTGGTTTTGTATGTAGCAACACCATAGTTCAGAGAGGTTATTTATCCTAATCCACAGAAGCCCGTAATTGCTTTGCAAGCTCACTGCCTGTTCAAGGGAATTACAAGCCTGAGAGTTTCTCTCTGGTGTTGTGTCCAGCCAGAAAAATTGATCTTCTACTACTAAGGAAAAAAAAAAAAAAAAAAGGAAAATGCAGCAAAAGTCTTGTTTTCTTTACAACACAATACAAAGTATTCGGCAGCAGGTACAGTCTGTTTCTCTTTCCCATTCATTAAAATATTGCTGTCGAAAAACTTGCTTTCATTTCCTAGTGACAGTGTGCTCTGGTTGTTAAAAACAGTTCAAAACTGCAGTTTATGACTAATTCGTAAAAGCACTAATTGCTGGAGATATTCACGTCAAACTGCTATAGCTGACATCAGATAAACATCCACTGTCCCCAGAGACGAAGCTGTGGCAAGCAGGGGGGGTGAGCGTGGTTATCCCACAGGCGTGCCAGCCCACCAGCTAGCCCAGAGGGGCTGTGGACAGGGGTGGCGTGGCCATGGGAGCCGGCTGCCAGGGGGGTCCAAAGCCAGTCTTGTCTTTCTCTTTGGACAGTCTCCCAGCTGGCCTTTGCCGTGCTAGGGGCCACCTGGAGCCAGGAGCAAGACTAAAGTGAGCTTCCAGCCTAGCCATCTCAGTCGTGAGATTTACTTTAATCTGACCCTTGCTTTTTTCAAAAAAGGGACATTTGGGGGTCAGTTCCACTCTAAATTGTGCTGTCTGTGCTCCAGCACATGCTGATTAGCCATGAAACACGGGGCTGCCAAGCGCAGCAGGCACACTGCATGCCAAGCAGCTTTCCGGGGCGATGCCTGAGCTGCATCGGCCCCGATCCCTCATCGGGGTGCAGAGTTCCCACATCCCAGGACAGGACAGTGCCCGCACACCTGCAGAGGGGAAAGGCTTACCTCTGCGGGAGGTGGGGGGCTAACATGTGGGATCCACAGCCTTTACAAAAGGGACACAAATGGTCTGCAAAACAGCCGAGGAGATGGACAGCGATAGCGAATTCCTCTCCTCAAGCAAATGTCAATGCACCAGCACGACCTCTTCTGCATATAGGATATTTTGCCTATTAGAGACCAATCCACGTAGCCACAGGCAATCTAGACTCCTTAGGGAAACAGAAGGTTGCCTACTTAGACTTATTAGGATGGTAAATGGCTGAGCAGCTGGATGAACAGGCAAAAATAAACTACCTGATATTCTTCCAAGTGCTATACAGAAACCATCCCCATTTCTCTTCAGTCCTCTTAGCTTTGCAAGGCCAAAGGGATTTAGATGCTTAACATTCAGGACTTAGAAATCCAAATCATCAAAACATAAACAGGCAGCTTTGAAAATCTGTGTCTTAGGAGTCACAGTCCCACTGACTTTCCATCAGGCTTTTAAAAACGGGGGTGCCAGGATCTGGCAAGGTTAAGTGGAATTACCAAGACATTTTGAAGATGGTCACATTCACAATGACCTGACATGTAAACAGCAAAGGAGAATATAGGACTTAGCCCCAAAACCTGGTAAGCTCCAGGCAGACCATGAAACACTTCCTAAGTAGATCTATTTCAGTCAGGAAAAAAGCTCCACTGCTCAAACCACAGAAATCTGGACAGGACAAGACATGAGATAACAAACCACAGTTAATAGAAGAATTACCATTGTGTCGTGTGCCATTCACCCAACTGCGACAAAATTTCAGGAAGCACTTATCCATATACAATAGGACCAGCTCACATTACCGTATAGTTCGTTTTTCTGTGTTTTTTTCATCAAAACAATGTTTCAACAAACCACTTTTTCTGGTACTGATAGCTTTGGATACCGCTTTTTGCCAGAGCAGTTACAAATGTTTTGGAACAGAGCATTATGTATGAGTAGTTGAAATAGTTTATTCTTGTAATTGTGCATTATCTTGAACTCATGTGCCACTAATTCCTTCTATACCATGGAATCAGTCACTATTGATTTCCTTTTCTATCATTTCAACACTTCTTTTTTTTTTCCCCTTGAAAGAAAGAAATTCTACCCAGCAGTATACACTCGTTGTAGTTTACTGTGCATCTTTATACTGGTAGGAGGCTGGGAAAGACCATATTTGATTTTCAGTCCAGCTCTGAAGTCTCTTACTCTGTGGTCCTGGAGCATGGAGGCCAACATTTTCCAACAGACTGTGTAATATTAGGCATTTGAATCCATATCTATACACGTAAATAAAGTTAGCCCTGCTTTTCAGAGGACTCTCAGATCCCATCAGTGGGAGTTTTTATGGACAGAAGACTGAATAAGCATTGCAGGATTTAATTAGTACTATTACCCAAAGGAGTGCTTTAAAGATGGCTATATCAGAGGACGCTGATACAGTTCAGCAGATAACTGTTCTTTTTTCCATGTATAAGCTTTCAGTGATGCTTAAGGGAGGAGAATATTCTTCCTTAAAAATTAAGTTCAGCTATGCACTGCTTGAAGTAGTATTTATTCGATTAACATGTCATGCATTAAGGACATCAATATTCAAAAAGAAAAAACAAGGAAAACTAAAGTCAGAGTAAGAAAACTGTCTCTTCAGAGCTATGCTTAACTACCGACTTAGTAGAAGAACAATCAAGGACAGTGAAAAACACCTTTAGGAGTTACATGGGGCACAAACTCACACAGCTTCTCAAAAGCAAAGGCATAGTGCACTTGTCCATGGTCTACATGAGAGACCTCATCACACATATCCTTGAAAAAGGAGGAAGTCTGAAGTCAAAAACCACCACAAAATTTACGACCATCTTCAGCTGGTACCTCAGCTGGTGTAAATCAGTATAGCTGTACTTACTTGGATGGAGTGACACTGATTTACACAGCCTGTATTGGACTGATGTGCAAATGTGCTTCTTACATACCTAAAGAAAAAAAAAAAACATGAAAAA
>VZTL01016639.1:77433-105894 GCA_013400535.1 Scopus umbretta
GGGAGGCAGAGGTTTCTAGGTTTATTGCAGAAAATGAGCCACGAAATCTCTACCTATGTTTCTTGTAGGAACGCATAGGTATTTTACTGCTTTACAGTCCCAAAATAAAAGACTGAAATTTCAATATAGAAAGTGCCACAATGACATTTTAAAATATTTGTGTAACAGAATTAAACTGCATGCATATATATTCCTGTGATGGTTTGGATTATCTGTCTTCATACAACTAGGGAGTTCAGGTGGACATTATGAACTCTGCTTACACTCTTGACCTTGCTACTATTCTTAGTTTTTACTGTATTGTACATTTACTCATAGTGAGGTTATGCAGTCCGATGCCTGGATGTCTGTCTGTGAATGGGTCAGGTATTATATTGCTCATAAACTGAATAAAATAAATAATCTGAACAGATCAGCCTTAACAAACAGTAGGATGGCTCCAGCCCAGCTTTATGTGGAATAAGATTTGGTGCAGTGGGTTTTCTTCTCTCAGAAAAAAAGACAAAGACAAAAGATGTAGAACAGGCATTTAAAAAGAATTCATGCAAGGATAAAGAACAAGAAAGTAACAGAATATGTGTCATTTCATGTTCAAGAGAAGAAATTTGAGCTTATAAAGGTTAAGAAGAAGTTACAAAAAGGAATCTTTTAGCGTCCCAAAAGGACATCACTCAAAGTCTAAAGACCTATCAGGAGAATACAAGAAACACTGAAAAACAGCTGAATTAATTTTGCATTGAATTCAGTATTTCTTGTCCTGACCGTAGTAAAGAGAGCTGTACTTGGGAAACATTCTGCAAAGTGTACAGCTTATTTCTTTAGGCAAGTATTTCTTTATGAAAGGTTACACCAGAAAAAACAGCGCAGCAGAAGTCTTTGGAGGAGGCACCTGGTCTTTGTGGTGAGCCTATCAGAGGATGGGCTTTTGCAGGGGGCAGTGAGCATGCCCTGCAAAGCAGAGCAGTGAGCATCCCTGCCAGGATGAAGCAGGGATAGAGGACGGGGAAGGTAGGGGACTGCTCACCACAGGAACTGCTCGCCCTGTGGTGTGGGGCATGTGTCCAGGACCAAAATCTGTGCAGTGACCTACAGATTTAGTCATTTACTCATAGTCGCTTCACTCACCTCTCACATTACAGCCCTGCTTGTTCATCAGGTCTGGGTTTGTCTGGATGTACAAGGCAGACTCCATGCATTGAGTTCACAATAGAAAAATACAGCAAGAAAAACAGCCAACAGAAGAATACACAGAGGTTTACACCAAAAAAAATGATTAGGCCTACTTAGATTCTCAACTTTTTCTAAGTTTTTGAGAGTTGGACTAGACTGAAGTGTCTTGCACATGATGAAGTGTGGATGGCAATGAGAGTCTGGTTAAGAATGAGGAAACCAATTGGAGTAGAAGGTGATTGAATGGGGAGTTATTTGAACAAGACCTTCCTGACCTGGGCATAGACACAGTGGTAGTGAACAGTCCTGTAAAAGTGACACCAGTAAGTATTACAGCCATAACCAGTGACTGCAGCATGTGTGCATGTGTGAGACAGATGAAAGATTTAGTAGATAGATGGCAAAACAGGTGACACAACTTCCGATTCTGACTTATGGAAATTGGTACCTCCGCTGAAGTACAACCTGTTCTCCAAATCCTGACATTAAGACGAATAGCAGCCAAACAGCAACCTCTAGCATTTGATATTTGCAAGAGCTCAAATATTGATTGCACAACTTATTAATGAGTTTCATTCATAATAAATACATGGTATGTTTGCACAGAGGAGGTGTTTTCTAGGGGAGGCATTACATGCTGTATTAAACAATGAATAATTTCTTAATCTTAAATGTGAGTAAACAGCAGGATAGTAAGTGTCATGGTTATAGGCAATTTCAGGAAGGTGCAAGTGTAGCAAGTGCTCCAGCACACCTGATGAGGCATCTCACTCCAAATGAAGATTTTCTTGATAGGTTTCACTATGTGAGGTGTTATGAGCTAGAAATTACTGTCATAATTTATAACAGGAAAAGGGTTTGCCTTTTTAACTACTAAATTCCGTGTTGTTTCATTGAAATTTTGTGACTGTATTTATTACAGTAACTTTCTGTGTTGCCCTTTTAGAGGTCCTCCTACTTGAAGTATAGATACTTCTACAATGTCTGGTCTTGGCTAAAACCCCATATTTTTATTCTCCATTTATATCTATTTCAAAGAAAGTGTGTCCTTCATAAGACAGCTGACACATGAAACTCAGAGAAAATAATGTATCATAAAAACCTCACAGAATGGACTTTTAAAAAATGGATGCTTAACATTGCATTTTATAAGGACTGTATTCCCCAAATTGCTGGTCAAGTTGCCATTTACTGTAATGAAACAGAAGGTGAGGTCTTGTGTTAGGAACTGAAACTTCAGAGCCTTCAGCACTCGCTCTTTTTTTTCCCTATGTTTTTTTTCACTACAGTTGCTAGGTGTTTAATTTCTATGACCAGCTTTCAATATAAGAGGCAAAACCATTGACTATGGATAAGCAGAACATCGAACCAACAATAAAAATGGTCACTGTTTTGTATCAAATACGCAATTTTTCTTGCACAAATAGCCTTTCAGAATACAGATGGTTGTGACTGGGCTACTTGAAAAAAATTAGTGTAAAACTACTGCAGAATATTTTCTTTCCTTCACAGCTAATACCCATGAGCCTCTATTTGCATAGGGCTCCAGGGGTCCATTCCAAGATTCACTGAAAGAAAAGGGAATCCAGCCAACATGGACAGATCTATGCTGTCCTGCCAGCTCGGTGCTCCAGCTTGGACTCTCCACCTGCCCAGCCTGCCTAACTATCTGGCCAAGACAAGCCACCCTTGTGCCTGGGGAAACCTCACCCCTGTAGAGGACAGGAAACTGGACTGAGTCAAAACATCAGCTGTGACCATGGAGTGGGACAGGTACAACTGTTTCAAACTACACAGAGGAGCAACTCCTGCCTGCAGACAGGCACAGCTAAGAGTACAGAGCTCAACGCAGTCGATCCACTCCCTGCTGCTGCGGGAGGAAGACTTATATCCTGGATATTCATGCATAACAGTTAAAACTCTTCCAGGGTTTGATTGGTGATTCACAGAACAAACGGTGGGCTGTTAAAATATTTGCAGAATACCTGTAATAATGTTGTAACATCTTACCATTACTGTAGGCACCCTATTTCCCTACCAAATTTCCCATCAAATGCTAGCAAGCAAAATTGTTCCCAAGAGTAACAGACAGCAACTCTCACACTTGTGACTGAAGCACTACTGTCCAGGTCTTGGGCACACAAACATAGGCTGTATCTGTAAAGTGGCAGCTTCAAAGTTACATCATTGTAAATCCAGTGCAGATCCGCTGAGATCCCAAACTCTCTCATTAGCTTCTTGACAGTGGTGGCAGCCTCTTGGATAGGAGCAACTTATTTTTGAGAAACAGCATATGGTACTTAGAATCCAGTGGTTGCCAGCTTTTGATGTAATTAGCCATGATCCCTGAACATCTGCACTCATCAGTTAGTCTTTAAGTTGGTTATCTATTGTTCTACACCAGAATTGAGATTACTCTTTCTTTGGGCATGTTTCCTTCAAGAACACTTAATATCTTTAGTTAAAGTTATTAGCTTCAAAACCCTGTGAATACTCTGTAGGCAGAAATCCTATTATAGATTATCACCTCGTCACACTTGAAAAGTTCTCCTGAGACTGGAAAAAGGCGACTGCTTAAGAGGTACTGTAGGACAGTGAAGGACCACAGTATATGATAGTACTGTCAAGACAGAAATACCCTCCTCAGAATAACCCTGTTTGCTAAATCATGTTTGTAGCCTGATATTGTCAGACTTACTGTCATGCATACACGTTAGGTAAGTCCAGTAGATTTATAATAGGGAAAATGGAGTTTAAAAATACTAGTCAGAAGAGCCGAGAAGGTGAAAATATTTCAAAATTTTGCTAGAGCTTTTCATTAGAATTTTGTATTGTCAAAGACTGATAGCCTGATAAGGTGAGCAAAGAACCATTTATTCAGTGATTATTTTTTTCTATTTGAATTGCAAAAACAAATTAATAAAGTATTTGTGACCAATTATAAACTTGGATTACCAGATGGATTGAAAGAGACAGTAAGGCAAGAGAGAGAAACCATTAGTTAAACAAGTAATCTCATGGAAGCCATATGGGCTGTTTAGGCAATTAGGATTAGTCATAGAAGGGACTTAAAGAGTCTTTCAGAAAGTCCATTATCTTTGATAGCAAGGTTACACTGGGCAATGTGAACTATCTGGAAGAGAAATGATGCTGGAAGAAAAATTGAAAAGAAAGAAAAAAATCCCAGGAATAACAATTACATATAGAATAGCAAAATGAAAGAATAAATGAACTTATAAGTAGTTTCCCTGGCCATAGAGATCTAGAAAAATAGTATTAATTAATCCTGGGGAAGCAGAAAAGAAAGGAAAAATTTAGTGTCATGAATACTGGGCATTCAGCAAGAAATCACTCGTTTTTGCTAGCTCGGTATTTCTCGTACTCATGCACATAACTATAGGACATCTAATGGGCCAAGGAGACTGTTCATACTTGAGATTGTCAAGCTTAGTGGAAATAATAGTCCAGCTCCTCACTAAATAAAAGAAAGCTACCATGTAATTTATATCATATTTTCTTAATGCACGTTGCAGACTTCCTGTCATGCTACACTCCCTGGCAGAGTTTCTCTGCAGTTCCTGCAAGGTAACCAACATACATTGAATTTTGCAAGGAAGCTTTATTCTCAGACTAAACATACCACCTGGTGTGTGTCACCTGGAAGTTACACACTGGATAATATACCTGGAAGATAAAAAGGTACACTTAAACCAGCCCAAACAAATACTTGTACAGACTGAGCTTGCTAAACTACCAGCACAGTCAGTCCTACTGGTTTGCCCAACAGTTGTTAAGTCTTTTTAGGGAACTCCAAGCAGGATTATCTTTCATTGGCACATTACACCACCCCTAACAGCCTTAAAGTCCCATCCTGATTCACGGTGGAAGCTCATTAGGAAGCATGAATCCTGCACACTCTCTCATGTCAAGATTAAAATCCTTCCATAGGTGAGGGATGAAAACTTCTTCCTCTCTGAGAAGTTTTTCAGGAGAAGGCAAGTTCCTTCAGGTGAAGAAATAGTTGGGCTTTGTAATAAGGCCCTGAAAAGTAGCATTCAGCTAGAATCAGGTTAAGATAACCTCAAATAACAAGCAAGAAGAGAATGTTTATTTTCCCTAATTTGCTATACTTGGCTGCGACACAAAGAATTGAGCTCTGATGAGCATTGCAAGAAGAGGAGATGATTGTTTTACCAGCTTGAAAGAGAGGGGAATCTGGGGAATTCATTCTTATTTATATTATTACGTAGATCTTTTGTTTTTTGGCCTGAGAGTAAAAAGACCAAAGGACATTTAAAGCCTGCACTTTTTCCTGCAGCATTTTCATCAGCTGACACAAAGCCGGCCAATTTATTGCTCTGACTGACAGCAGCTGATCAAGTGTTCCCACAGCCACTATCACAGTGTGAAACATTGGGTTCAAAATGGTGATGGGTTCATTTGCTGTAATTCTAAATGGGACAGAGCCCAAAACCAGGATCCCAGCTCCCTTGAACTCGAGCTGTTCAAAATTCAGATCCATATCAAAATCTTACTGCTCAGGCCCATCACTACTTAATTTACCAAGGCTGTTACTGGCACAGCACTTCATTCTGACTGTCTTCACTAGCCCTCACGTGGCAGCCACAATAAATTATGCAGCTGGGAATGGAATAGCATCTGAAGTGATTGACCCGTGCAAGGATAGTGATATTGCTCACGTTGCTGTGATGGAACCCCATGCAGGGCAGAGCAGTGCTCCCCTGCACCAAGGGGACCGGAGGTTGGTCCCCTACTCTCCCGCATGTGAGTAAATCTGGCCTGTTCTGCAAATTCTGCCTCCCTCTTGTTATGTAGCAATAGCACTGGATACCACTGAGTCTGTCCCTATAAGATTTCCCTTAAACAGGTCTGCTTTCACCTGTCTTAAGAAACCCTGTTAGTGAGCAGTGCTACAGCCCATAGGAGGACTTGTCATGTAGGGGCTTAAGTCCCTTTAGTGAAGTCTTTGCTTTAGCCTGCTTGTCTACTTGCTATAGAACTGGATGCCGATTCAATAGCTAATGTCATCAATATTCCTATCTCTAAAGCAGGCAGTGTAGTGAAATGTGACTGTGACTACCTGAACCTAAAGCCCAGAGGATGGCTGGTTTGGCTGAAACTCAGGAAATCCATGACAAATATGGCAAAAGTGGGTTAGAAATGAGAATCAAAGGAGTCAGCAGAGTGTGCATCATGGCTGTTAGACATGCAGCGGTGAAGGCATGCCCCTAGGTACTGAGCAGCCCCTGAACTCTTCCTTTATCCAGGCTTTCATGAGAGTGGACCCCACTGCAATGATCCAGATACCATGCTATGCTGCACACTCTGCAGTCCAAGCTCCTCAGGTGCTAAAGCCGGTGTGGGATATCCCTTCCCTGGGACTAGCCTGAGCTTTCTTCCATGGGGGCACTGCATGGCTTCAGCAACAGCAATCACACACAGTTACCGGCTGTGTTTCCACCTGACAAAGCCCTCCACTGCTGGGGACTCCTCTGCCCTCCTTACCATGGCTCTGCACTTAAATTCTCTCAAGCCACCGTTCCTACTTCCTCGAGCATAAAAACTTTCCAAAGGAGCAGAGAGGGACAAACCCTGAGTTCCTGGCTTAGCTCCAGACCCTACACAGATGTGCTGGCTTACAGATAAGAAAATGACCTTCTCCCTGCAAAGGGAGTATCGGAGCAGCTGGGTTACCTATAAAATTGGGAGCTTTCCCTCCTTCAGACAAAAGTGCTTCACACCCTGCCCTCAGAGCAGGCTACCTGCTTTCAGAGCTTCCCAAGGGACTGACACTGAACAGCGTGGCCTATGCTAATGCTCATAACTAGTTTGCACCTCGCTTTTTCTCTGAAGCATCAAGTATTCACCATGAGTGCTGAGCTACATATGGTGCAAGGTATACATTATTCCACTGGCAGCCGTTATATGACACTGTAAGTAAAATAAAGTAACAGGTAGATAAATTTTTCTTGTTAATCACAAACCTAATTTTCTATTAAAATGTATGAGATGACAAAATCTCAACAAACTCTTTAAAGCTATTACTAGAGGATAGAGTATTCCACCAAAGTATTAATATTAACATCATTAAAAGAGTTTTATCAAGTGTGCCTTTATCTCCAGATTGCAAACAATAGCAGCCTGAAGGAGAGATATGCCCTTGAGTATTGTGGTATGAAAACCAACAGCAGTTTTAGAGCCACATAAAGTCTTCTTGTGGCTTCAAAATTAGGGAAAAAAACTCTTGGAGCCACAATTATAAGAAGTAATAGAGTAAATGAATCTATTTTTCATCACCTTGGGCTCTGAAAAGAAAACATTTGAGAATTATATTGATAAGAGAAAGAGCTGAGATATTCAAATGCATTTAATGTTGTTTTAATTGATTAAACTAGATCAGGAACATTTGAAAATGCATAAAGGAGCTGTTTCTGCATAAATATCGAAATATATCTGGTTCAGAAGATAAGTGCTGCTTTGTACATGTAAGTGATAGAAGATACCTTATCTTCCATAAATCCAATAAAGTCTTAGAGTCCATAAGAGTCTTGAGTTTTTAGGGTGCATTTTTTGAGTGCTAATGTCACAGAACTGTCCCTTCCTCCTCTGGAGAAAGAGTGCTTCTGACAGTCCAGTGCTTTAGAAAAGGGATTTGAGAGAAGGGAAGATGAGGAAAGATTTTGATTCTACTGTGGCAACCCATGGCAGGTTTGTCCAAAAGTCTGGTGGTGTCAGTGACTTACAGAACAGAGCATGTGAAAGCCTGGACAAATCCCCCAGCCTCTATTTGGGAAAAATATATTGTCTTCCTGGCATGTGATTTTCAAGAGAGGTCAATTCCATTTCACCTCTGAGGGTAAAGGCTCAGTTTTTGAAAACGCTAAGCTATTGGTTCATTGACGTCAAGAGCACACTATTTGGTATCCCTAGCCCTCAGATCCCACAACGCATGCGTCGAATGGCCCACAATGCCCACTGCTCTTTTCCAGGCCTTGGCGGTCCTGTGCTAACTGCCCAGAAGCAATTCTTCTCCCTTTTGCTGCGATCAGTTTCTTTTTTATAAATCCCAACAGTGGGTTATTTCAACAGATTTACAGAAGGGGTCTTGTGGGGAGGAGGGGATGGTCTGGGGAGAGGACAGAGGTAACGAAAAGCCAGTCCATTGGAGGGCCTGTACCAAGATCAGAATTCCCAATCTTGACAAGGTCCCTTTAAAATGTTTCTTTGTTTCATGATCATAAACTCAAAATAGTCCCCTTTGCCACATCACTGTAACACTGCTCTGAGATGAGGAAAATACAAGAATATTGTACTGTAGATGTCTGTCTCCCAGCTGCATTGAGTGATGAGGCTCTCTCTTCCCTGTATGTTCATAAGAGGTAATTTCTTCTAGAGTCTCTCCATAAAAAACTCCTTACAGGGAGCCCACCATTAATCTTGAGCACAGTAAGTATTAGCCAACATGGTAAAAAGAACATTAAAAAGAATCTTGTCCCTAAGCTGCAGAAGCCTAAATAATGGCAGTAATAGCATAATCTCACTCTCACACACAAAGTTGTTAACTGACAAAAATAGAGTTCATGCAAAGCAGAGTACACAATCAGAGCAGAAAAGCACAACTTTCTTCACTAATTCCCAAATAAATAACACCGAATATATTGCTTTTAAGTGCTTCATTTATTTTAAAGAAATACTTCTAAAGAAGTGTTCCAATGACAGACCATGAAGAGCACTTTATAAAAGGAGATTAATTATATCCTGAAAGTTACAAGTGTCATTGAGTAAGAGGACTGCTGTATAAAATACCAATATACCATCCTACTCAGCCACCCATTCGGGCTAGGCCTGATCCTGAATTTTCAGCTGAGAACTGGAATTATTTAGCAATTATTTAGCTGAGCATAAATATTTAGAGACAGTTTCTGCTAACAAATCTTGCCTCTAGGAGCCAGGCCCATAACAATATTCTTGGCACTAGTTTTCCACATATAAATCAACCCCCTAACTTCACACCTTCCTTATTTCATTTTTACAATTTTGTAGAATACCCAGTCTGGTTTATTTATGTGGCGCTGCATCTAGGATTCTCTATACGATGGCTGTTATTAGATCTAATTCTGGCTACATTGCCACCATTAAAAGCAGCCCTACAGTATTAAAACAAGGGACAGGGGAAATAGGATTCTTAGTAGCAGTGGTAAAAAAAAAAAAAAAAAGTGTTTTTCTAGCTGAGGAAAGCACAGACAAACAAAATATCCTCCTTCCCCCCGAGTTCTGCCACAAATCTCTGCATCACTTCCCTCTATTATATATATAGATAGAAACCAGCAAGCCAACTGATTCCCCTCAGGGGACCAGAAAAGTCTAGGGGGAACTAAATCTGGTAATTTAGGTGCTTATCAAGCATGTGGACAGGGAAGCCCTGACTCCGGCTGGAGCAAGCAGAAAGCAGCTGGGGCCCGGCGGCTACCCCTGCCCTCTGAGATTTGCCTTTTCGAAAAGAAAGCCCAGTGAACATTTGCATTTGTTGAGCCCTGCTCAACATTTGCAGCTCCAGATGAATCATGTTGTAAGGCAACTAGTAACTGAAGAAATCTCTTAGGCCAGGACAAAGATTTTCTGCCTGAAGTGGCTCAGCACGATCTGCTGGAGGTGAGGGTGGAGGGCTGGTGTGGTCTGCAACAAACCTGCAACCAGCCTGCCTGCTTGCCTCCATCCCTTCACTGTTGAGACGGATTTACTGGAGCAAAATTACAGCAATTCAGCTAAGATGGGACATGAAAATATTCGCCACTACTTAAGTTCACTTTAAATGCATCATTGATCACAACTCTTTTTCTCTTAAGCTGTACAGAACAAAAATTCAGGGCATCCTGCAAGTTATTCCTTGCATCTGCTGCAACCTGGTCATTTTCTTCCTCTGTGGAAAAGCACCTTTTTTGACAGCAAGCCCACAGTGCTCCAAGGAAAATTGGGTATTTGCCTTGCTTTGTTTGTTTTGCACTTTTTAGACACAAATGGAGCATGCCACAAGTTCACTACTGCAGTTTTCTAGAGGGGGCTGTGAAGCCTACAAGAAGAAACAACCCTTGAGGATGAGCTGTTTAACTGCAAGGGGTGAGTATCTGAACAGGCAGGGAGACCAGTGTCCCCGGGCAACAGCCCTTGGATACAGGTGAGCTGCCTGTTCCTCATGTAGGAACAGCACTACCTTCCTTACCCCAAAAGCAAGTCATGTTGAAAAACATAACTCTTCAGGCCTTCCCAGGGTTATACAGTGTATCAGGGAGAGAAAGAATCAAAAAAGACCCCAAGCCAGCCTCTTCTGCATGTGCTTTGTTGAATCGATTGTTTCGCACTGCTATAGCTTGAACCTTGCAGTTCCAGCACACTGTAAGTTGATGGAAACATGCCCCAACAAAAAGCTTCCCAGTGTTCAACTCTAAATGCAGAGGGAAAAGTAGCAATAGCAGCAGCACCACAGCTGAGTTCTCTATAGATGGTAAATAAATCATGGGAACAACAATCCCCAATTTCACATTAATTGTTTGGGAATCTCTACAACATCAAACATTTTGTTAAAAATCTAGAAAAAAATCAGCATGGCTCTTTTGTTGTTTTTGTTGTTGTTTTGCTTTAAAATGATTTGTTCTAAATACAGCTTAACATGCAGATGACTGGTTTGAGACTAGTGTATTTCTTCAAGACAGAAAAAAACCCGCAGTAATGGTTTGTATGGGGATGTCAGCAGGGAGGCTATTTAATAACAGAGGTACCTGGAAGAATACTCGACACTTGCACATGGGTGGGGAGAGTCAGGCCTTGGGGTAGGCCAACAAATTTGCCTCTATTTGGACTCAGTTTGGGCAAGAGCATTTTTCAAATCAGAGTGGAATAGTCCCTCACTGATTGCAAGGCATTGGAGGATAAAAGGTAAACCAAATTTGAAGTTCCTCACAAAGGACTCAAAGAAGTTAATGACTTGCTAGGATTTTTTTTTCCTTTGCTAGTGTGACATTCAGAAAGGAAGAGTCAACCCAAACACAGTTTCTTAAGAACCACTGCCTCAGCCCATGTTGCACTTTGACATATACAGCCTGATATTGCACTTGTCCTCCTTTTTTCTTTTTTTTGTTTGGCTGATTTATTTGCAATTCAAACCCATATCTAATTACTGCCCAGTAACAACATTTCCTTTTTTACAGAGCAATTGCTTTCCATATTTTTGCTTTCCATTGAATTTCAATGTTCTGGATCACTTGCCTCTATTGTTCTGTCTGAGCTACTGTTTTTCCCCACACTGAATCCCTTTATGCTGTTTTTGCCGATGCTTCTAGCCTCTCTATAGCCTATTGTAATTTTTCTATCTTCACTCAGATTTGCAACTTCTTTTGACTTTGTATCATCTGACCATGAATTACATTAGCATACTATTTCTTCCCTCTTCCAAATTTGATGCCTAACACCAGCTTCTTTGTGTTGAAAACAAAGAAGTAGTTAAAATATAACTCTTCAACACATTGATAACACAGGATTTCCCTAATTTATTCCTAGCAGCTACCTGGCCCATATTAATAGGTTCACCTAAAAGGTAGGCTTTTATAGTCCAATCCTTTCCCAATGCTTTGCAAAAGAAAAACCCCAGCAAAATACATAAACAACAACAAAAAAATCATTTATTTTCTTTGCAGTTCTGACTTTTGCCCTGACTTTTACCATTCCCTCATTTCAACCTTTCTGGCTAAATTCTTCATGGTGAAGTGGAAATAAAAAGAAAGCAAATTGCACTATAGTCTGTAGTGCTGAGTCACTGCTCTCCTCCCACTCTGTTCAGCTGCTCCTGTTCCAGATAGATGGCTTCAAAATCAGCCTCTAGGGGTTGGTAATTATGGAAGATGTGGCAACGGGACTTGGGGACAGGAGGGGCAGTAAAGGCTTTTTTGAGGGGTGAGGGAGGTTTAAGGGTTCTAAAATATACTGAATATTCCTTTCAAGTGAAGAATTCTGGCCAAATTTTCTTCTAATATGTAGCATTTTTAAGTACCTAGTAAGATGAGAAGGGATTGTGGGTTACTTAAATCCCAGAAGAAAAATGCTGAAGACCAAAGTTACTACATCTGGGAAATACTTTTTCAGAGAAATTGAGCATAAAGCAAATGATTTACTGGTGATCCTTAACTTAAGTTGCTTTTAGTGTAAGCAGCCATATTGTATTAAGGGAGCTTTTGGTATGACTGTAAGATGTGAGTTTATAACTGTGCTGAAATTGAACTGCATTTTAAATCTTTATGAGATAGTATTAAAGATTCACTGATATCAGAATATCTACCATCTGGGCTATTCTCTAGTAGTTGGGAAATGGCTATTTCTTGGAGCCTCCAGGTCTATTTTAACCTGCCATCGGCTGTAACACCTGTTCCCCAGACCATTTTGTGGGCACTAATGTCCTTTCCTACTCTCATGTTGTCACACAGGCAGAAATGAATGAAATTCAGACATCATGTTCTCCTGGAGGTTTAACATGCTCCTCAAAGCTTCCTGCTCCTACTCTAGCGGCAAATCCTGAAGTTAATGCAGCCATCTCTGCAATACCAACACTCGCTTCAGAACGTATCCCATAAGTAACAAAGGTGTTTAGAAAAAATACCTCTGATTAGTATAAATTTTTTCTTCACTACCAGTCTGCCTGCAAACCAGTTGGTGACATGAGCCAACTGTGTCTTGGCTGCCCGTTGCATCCAATAACGTATGGCCCCAGTGTGGGTAGGGGACTGTAATTCACTTGTGGGACTCTGCCGATGTCAGACAGCGCCTGAGCAGTTTATGAACAGCAGCAGAGCCTTGAGAGTGAATTATGGCCCTGCATTCACTCCTAGGACATCTGTTGTTGTTCAATATAGAGTATACTTTCTGTAAATTAAAAAAAAAAAAAAACCAAAAAACAAAAAACCCATACTACTTCTTCACCCAGTCTTCAGTTTCAAAAAAATAATTTTCTTTTTTTTTGCCCTGTGTTTGAAATCAAGCTGATCCACAGGAAACCTGAGGTTTGCCATGGTGTTTTTCTTACCAAAGTCACCATTACCATTTTAATCTTCTTATTGAGGGCCATCTTTCCAAGATTACAGTAGCCTTGTAACACACGTGAAAGGATGGTTTCTCTTTCATGCTTATGTATGCATAACCATTGACTGTACAAAGCCAAATTCTAACCAAATCAGTTTAAAGCCATTGTTGTTTGAGAATTATTACGTCCAGTCAATTTTCTTGTGTTTTGCCTAACCTGAATGTAAAAGCCCAGTGTGATGTTGCTTTACCTCTATTTCCGTGGTAGGTACAGTTGCACTGGGGCAAATCTGGTGCATTTTGTTTCCTTGCCAATACAGGTGACTCAAATCCTTGGAGTTATTCCAGCTTTTCAGAATTTGGCCCAGAGAAGCTAGTTACAGCATGTGACATCAAAGAGGCGTTTGTGAAAAACTTTGTTAAATGTTCTATTTACGAATATTTCTGGCCATGTGTCATGTTTTCTGTAGGTTTCCCCCCTTCTCCTATTTTATTACTAGGGACATTTGCCTGAAAACAGACTATTTGTTACTTAGCAAGTTCATTTGCTCCTGCTGCTTATTCCTCACTTGAAGTCACTCCTGTGATTGTGGCATCATAATTAGTTGCTCTGGAGATGATTATGATGTCACAGAGGACTGTGTGTTATATGGCTGCAAGTGATGAATAAGCAGCAGGAGCAGATGATCTCTCAAGCAATAAAGACCACGTCTTTATGAAAATATCCCTGGAAACAGAAAGGCTGAAATTCTATGTTAAAGCAATGGAATAGTTTCCAGTATGTCAACACTTTCCACGAAATAGCAGTGTTTCTTCTTTTTTTTTTTTTTTTGGGGGGGGGTGTTTGGAGCAGAGGGGTTACACCCTTTGTATGAGCTACACGCATCACTTTAAAACTACTTTTGAAATATTTGGCCTTCACTTGTCCTTAGTGAATTGTGGAGAGAGGGAGAGAGTTTTATCTATCAATAAAGGGATCATGTATCATACATAAAACAGCACATTCACTTCTGATGGTCAGTCACACACACACACACCCCTTCCCACCTCTCAGTCATCACAGGAAAGAGGAAATTAAACAGGCTCTGACACACAACCTGAATTCCACTGCTGTCCTGCTCCAGCAAGGAGAGTCTTTGCCAAAGGAGCGTCCCGCAGGCCAGGGGAGGCAGGATCCACATACACATTGCCCTGTGCCTACAGCGGAGGCTCCCTACTTCTTCACACAGAAAACTGACTCCCTTTTTGGCATGTCAATCGTCTCCTGAATTCTCCAGCTGGCACAGTGCTCCTACCTTCAGAGCTCTTCTTGGGTCTGCTCTGGGTTGAGGAAATAATTAATCTCTCTCCTTTCCCTTTTTAACCCGTTCTATGCTCACCTCTACCTTTTTCCCATCTGCCTACAATGGACAGGAGGCAAAACCAAGGAAGACTGAGTGCAGGTCACTTACATAACAATAACTTACATAAGGCCTAAAAAAGAGATATTTCTAAGAGTCATGGTTGAAGGTAGCATGCCACCATGCTTTCTTTCTAGTCCCTGGGTTTTGACCCAGCTGCATGCTACAGTTACCCTCTCTAATCCGCTAAAACCCATAGGTATGATTGCCAGATAAGACCTTATCTCCATCCCACCTCCACAGCATTTCAGTCTTTCCAAATATCAAAGCTAATGAATTAAGCATTCCTAAAAAAGAAGGCTTTAATTTATTGTTTCATACATTCAGTGTTGCTCTTTTTATCTGATTGGTTAATCTAACTTAATCTAGTGGGACAAAAAAATATGCTTGGCGCCACAAAATACAAGAGAATGCTTATCCTACTCTGACTACAAAGCTAGCTGTTTAATTGTACAAATATTTGTGGGTTTGGCTAAGGTGAGCACTAATTTGTTATTTTAGCAAAAAGCTTCAAATAATTTAGAATGTGCTAAGAAAATATTCACTCCTTTTTTGCAAACAGCGATGTGCTAAATGTTTAAGAGAAACTACCATGCTACTGAAAGGACTTTGCAAGTAGATGCTTGCAAAAATAAAAAAAAAAAGGCAAAAAAAAAAAAAGCAAAATTTTCAGTGGTTATTTTCTGGAATGTTGAAAAATACAGCCTGCAAGAACCTGCCTTGTGGGCAAACATTCTCACTATGTCCCTAGTTATTTATTTTAATTAGTGTTTTGGGCTTTTTTAACCTCTGACGAGGTTTTTTGTTTCAGAGGGCTTTGCCCTACTAGTCTTCAAGAAGAAAAGAGTCTGCTGCTGCGAAAATAAAAAGGTGGTGATTGAGGATCTGCACAGTCCTGTCGCCAGGCAAATGAGGACCCACTGAATTCAGATTAATACCCCTGGCCCTTGAGGAGGGGCACTTCAATAAATCTCGGCTTCATCCTGATTACAGACCATGCCGTAAGTGATCATTTACAGCAACTCTTGGTGAGATCAATAGCTGCATGCAAGGAGAGTTTCTCTGGGAGCGTTCCCCTTGCCAGGCAGGGTGGGCCCAGCAGCACGGCTGCTGCTGAAGAGCAGCGTGAATGCAGGGAGGCGTTAGGGCCGTGACATGCTGAGCAGGCATGTCCTCCCACACGCTTACATCAAGTCATGGAGTTGCAACCCATCTGCCAGGATGCTTTTTGGCAGCCACGAGGGGCCTCTAGAGAATTCTTCCCGAAACGTTTAAACCCTGGCATAAACTCCAAACCAGATATCTAAGAAAACCTGTGGCTTGGGTGCACATGGAGCACTCTCACACGCAATGAGTCAGGCACATGGACTGAAAAGGCAGAACATCTATTGCAAAAGGCAGAGGGGAACAAAAAATACAAAATAAGAGCATATTAATGATCCCCTATGGCTAACTACCAGCCTCCAGAGCCTGCTGGCCATAGTCCAAGCCTCCCCTCGGCAAGGATGAGTGACAGCACAGGTGACAAGTCACTGCTGTCCTCCTCCAGCCCACTGACCCTCATGGACCACTGACCCTCATGGAGGTGCAACATTTCCACAGCTACGGCAGCTCTGGGTGTCAGGCTTCACTGCCTCAGCCAAGAGCCCACTGGTCATGGTCCCACTGCTCACCCCACTATGGCTGCTGGCCTTATTTGCTACCTGTTGCTCTGACCATAAGGTCCGCCACACAACTCCCTGGGAGCCCTGTGCTGCCAGAATGTCCTCCACCAGGCATTCGCCCTGGCACCTGCAGTTCTCCACTTTACTGCTTTAACTCACACGAGTTCAGTTTCAGGGCTGCCTTTGCCTCCCCGCTCCTCAAGGCTGCACACGTGTGGCATCAGGCTGTGGTGGCATCTCCTCTTGGGAACTCTGTGGGAGCAAAGTTGCCCAAGCTTTTCATGGAGCCACCCCTACTTTTACTGTCTTGTGAGCTTTAATAGAAATAACCTGCCTGGAGATTAAATCCATTGTCCTTTCCTTTTCAAGTCTCAAAAAAATGCTGAAAGAGCGCTCCCACCCCTGGGGCCTCTGGGCTTTTTCTGAAGCTCTTTGCCAGAAGCTGCTGCGTTCCTGCAGGCCTTGGGCCCCACCTTTCCACAGTAGCTGTTTTGTCTGTTTGTTTGCTTGCTTTTGCCAAAAGCAGATAAAATACAAATCAATTTCTTTCTTGAAGGGAAAAAAAAAGCCGAGATTATCAGAAACTGTCATGGTTCCAGTGCCACATTCTCTGTGGTCTGTGTCAGCCATATTCAGGAGGAAGCACAAGGTTAAGCCTTTAGCTGGCTGGGGGAAGCTGCTGAAATTGTGAGCATGAAGGAGACATTTCTAACATCTCTATGTGGTGCTGGAGGGAAAAGCAGAATCCATGCATTGCTTTCTGGGCATACAACTGGCTTTCTGCTCAGTTCAGTAGCAAGATTTTAAGTTAAGCAATGGCTGGTTACCATATGGTTAAAACAAATAAACTTCACCCAGCTAAAAAGGACATGTGAGAAAAAGCTGGTGGATAAAGCAGCAAAGAGTAGTTGAGAGTGACAAGCTTCCTCACAGGGATGACACAATCACAGGTCATAGAATCATAGAATCGCTAAGGTTGGAAAAGCTAGGGAGCTTGTTCGAATGTTTGACCACTCTTTCAGTAAAGAAATTTTTCCTAATATCCAATNCGCCAACTGGTCAAACTGTCAAGGTCAAACTGTCCCAGGCGTTCAACCATCTCCTTGATTGATCCCGTTCAACAAATGCCTATAAAATGGATTATCTGTAACTCAGAACTGAAAGAACAGGACCATCAGCTTCACATCTAGAGCCATAACCTTTGCCTTTGCTCAGCTCCAGTTCATACCTATGTGCCTTGTGACTTGCTGTACCCTACAGACGTGTGGGTGTGCCTGCAAACCCTTCAAAAGCATTACCGACCCAGGACTGCAGCAGGGATGATTGCTGCCCTCCATGTAGTAACCCATACAGATATCCAGATGGCTTTGAACTCTGTCTATTCAGTAACTAGTATTTGTCTTAGGGCATGGCAAGATGTACCCTTAAACAAATGCCCTATCTTCAAGAAGAGTTTTTTTTGTTGCAATAAGGAAAACAGGAAAACAAGAAAACAAGGAGAAGGAAGGTCCTGTTGATCCCCACAACTGTTATTTTTTCTCCTGGAGGACATTGTAACTGCTGAGACTGTGGGAGTATTATCTTGCTTTCAGAGAGCTCTTTGATGAGGAATTGAGTACTGTAACTGTGGCACGGCACGAGACATGTGGTTGGGATGTAAAAAAAGTGAAAAATAGGTCCTGAAGAGCTAGAATGTCTGTGATGAAGCTCCTCCTTCAGCAAAATGGGAAGTGTTAAAGCTCTGAATATCAATCAGCACTTCCCACAGGCAGTGGGATTCACTGGCAGGATCCACCAGTGTCTCTAAGACATCGAATCCTTTGCTTAAATTAAAATTGTGACCAACTAGTGGCAGAGCAAATTACTAAGGTAATCAAAAATGAGTGACATTACTCTTGAAACAAATCTAAACAGCAAAATTCACTGTAGGATGCATCAAAACTCCATCAGTTCTGCATTTTATGTAAATGATCCCCCCAAACACTTGCAAATCACAGAAAATTGTAAAAATGCACCACAGAGTTCAAGTTTACAATTCAATAATAATAGTGTACAGTATAATAATAATAATGCAATAGCAATAATAATAAACACCCATTGCTTTATTACAACTACATATTGTCTCTGATTGAAAGTCATTAAAAACATATGCAAAAATCTGGAGAAACAACAGAAAGTAGTTTTTGCTGTAGCTGTTTATGTACAGTACACTTAGCTTCTCTGAAGCAAATCAGAGGAGAGTGGGGAGGAACAACAGGAAAAACCCAAAATAATAAACAGACTATTTTTAAGACACGTTATAAAACTCCTGAGATTCAATTGTAAGGGCACTTTCTCCTAGAAAGATGACAGCAATTAGCTTCCTGCAAAGAACAAGAGAAAAACAAGGACATTCTCCTGCAGTTCAAAATACTACTTCTAATTTTCAGTCTTCCCTTTTCTCTGCCCTCAAGAAGCTCAGATTAAGCAAATGGTGTGCATTACCAGGTACCACCAGAGGAAAAGGTACACAAATAATCCAGTCTTGGCCAATACTAGTGGCACAGACCAAAGCTCCATGGTCATTAAAAGGACATTTCAAATAATTTTTTTTTGTCTGTGCTTCACCTGGATACCCTTGTTCACACGCTGGGGCAGATCGGACCCTTCAAGCTCCTGAACACCTTTAAGGGATGATGGCAGATGCTGTGGGAAGCCCTCAGAGATGTTCAGAGAGACCAGTGGATTGCAAAGTTTACTGGTGGGCTGGGCTCTCGTGTTGGTGTTCAGCAAAAGGAGGCACTGAAGCACTTAACCAAGCTACCGTGGTATTGCTCCTGTAAGTCCTCCCTCCCTGTGGTAATGCAGTTGGACAAGTTTCTGCTTATGTCCATGCTGCTGGCTGAGCAAGATGATAGATGGCATGCCAGAATACAACCTTGTACAGCCAAATGAGTGGTGTCTTCGTTCTGGCTGGCCTTTCTATGCTAGCAGTAGGGGAACTCATTCCTTTCCTCCTCCTGTTCCTCCTCTTGAATTTTTCTTATCATTTGCAGATAATTCCCAAGGTTAGAGTTAGGAGATTTGTCCCTGCATCCTGTCCATCTTCCTTCTGTGGAAAGGTTGCTCCTTGTGATGTAGTTCCCAGAAGAGCTTGCATTTTCCCTAAGCAACCGGTTAGACACTACGTGGGGAAAAAGAGCTGACTGATTGTCATTGAAACAGTAACAATAGCAGAAGGGATGCATGGGAAATAAAATGATTCAGGATTTCAAGCACAGGAACAGCTCTTTAACCTCAATCCCATGATCTCTTATTTCTGATATAAACAAGGCACAAGTGAAAACCAGAGGACACCAACAGATGTGGATCATCTGGAACTTAAAATGAGAAGCATGTTTTGAAAGCAAAGGCATTTATAAGACATATTTCCCAATTTATAGTCCATCAGTTTTTTACATAGGCAAAATAATGAACATTTCTCTTGGGCAACTATTCTACAGCTCAGTACAGACAGAAAGAACTTTTTTCAAATATTCAGCCTTGGTTTTCCATTTCCTATAATTATCCGAGGATTCTTAGCTGTACCCTAATTATACCCTAGGTATATAATTAATACCCTAGGTACTAGCCTAAAATAATCCTCTCCATCCTTTCTGTCTGCACCCATCTAATTCTCCTGGGAAGAAAAGATGTTAATAAAATAGATGAACTGTTGTCATTTTTTTCCCAAAGCTTTAATAGAAAAAAGAGAGGACAGCTGAAGGGCAAATAGAGATTCTTACTAATTCTAGCATTTTTTTACACAGCTCTTAGGTTTTTCTCCAGGCTTTTGTAAACTGTAGGACTTTTTCTCCCAGTTCTCATTGTCCTCAATATGAGAATTATTGAACTTACTCTGGTGTTTATGCTACGGCTTTTCAAAAAGCATTCTGAAAAACAACATTTACCCTGTGGACAACGTTCTTATGGAGATGCTATGCAGTAGCTAGAGAGGCACCATGTGAACCATTCATTTGTGCCCTCTGGATCTCAAGGGGGTGTGAGTGGATAATGTCTTTTTCATCTTGAATATGCTACAGTCCAATATGTGGAGTAACCTTTCTTTAGGAGCAAGTTTTTTGCCCCTCTCTTGTCGGCCAGGAGTTATCTGCATCTGTACACAGCGAGGAATCCTGGCTACAGGCTGAAATGGTGATCTGTGAAAGCAGATGGATGAAAATGTCTCTTGTTCTTCTTTTTTTTTTTTTTTTTCACTTTATCAATCAACTCTGAAAGATATGACATTAACACATTGATCAGTTCCCAGAACAGCTTGTGAAACAATCGTTTACTTTTGACCAGTCTCAATTATATCTTACCTACACTAGGTCACATAGCCTATCAAACATATAACTTAAAATAATGGTAATGGTAATTTGGAACTGGCAAATGCAATGTTACAAAAGGTTAAATTTAAATTTCCCTGGGGTCAAAGGTATTTAAGGATAATCTAGACACTGGCTTGAAATACAGCATAGTTAGCTACCAGATGAAAATGATTTTTCTTGCAGCAATTACCACGGTAGTCCCAGAAGGGGTTTGTTATGTTAAAACGGCACTGAGACTCCAGAACTGTTCACAGGCAGGTTTTTTAGACTGCTTTGGAGGGCCTGCTGTTTGCTTTTGTTGGCAAGCATGACCTGTATGTTTATTTTATTCCTTCCTTACTTCACATAGTGAATTTTGTTCTCTGCATGTATGAGAGGATTACAAGCAAGAGATGTTAAAGTTTCTGTTTACCTACAAAGCATGTACAAACAGAGGGCCTGATCCAAACCCCATTATCATCAGTGGAAAGTTGAGTCAGCATCTCTGAAAATCTAGCCGCTTTTTTCAAGGTGCCCAAGTACAAATACGTGTTTTTCACACACCATGTTTGAAAATTTGAAAAATATGAGAAGAAAATGGAAACTGTCTTTTGTTTAATTTCCCGCTAGATGGTGGGTATTTTTTTTTAAGGGCAACTTTCTGTTTGACTAAACTTGACTTTTAATGTTATATGTCATCAAGGGTTATGCCACAGCTCTGGCTGGAAACCAAATTTCCCTGGAAGAATTTATGAAGCCGTTCTTTCAGTGATTCCTAACAATGTGTAAGAAAATTCTCTGACCCACTTGTCCTGCTGTGGTGTGTACTGCTCATAATTTGTTTATTTTGGTGAACATAAAGAATGCAAAACAATGTCAGCATCTCATTTGCCAAGAAAAGAAGAGAGAGAAGACCATAGAACAAAGGCATCAGCCCAAAAGCAAAGGTGGATAAAGCAGCATGCTATATCATACATTTTATATGGTATGGAAATATTCTTCACATGGTGCATAGGAGACATCATCACAATCCTCTCCAGGGAGTCAGCAGGAGGTAAACAGCAAAACAGCCTTGTGTAACACATGAGTGCATCCTCTAAAGAGCATATATAGATGGTGAACCTCTAAAAACTGGTACTTAGCACACCAAGCAAACAAAAAAGCCTCTGAATACATGTAAATTAGATGAATGACTTGGGTATAGGAGACAGGAATCTCATAAGTCAAATGAGTCCGAGCTTCCAGAAGGATTTGCATATAGTGTAAGGAGGGACCTTCTGCAGATGCAGGTTTGCTAGCAGGGTATGTGCCTGGGGAGCTGCATCTTTGTAGGACTGACTGATTGGAAGAACAAATTAATAGACTGGAAAAAAAAAAAAAATCCACTTTCAAAACTTCAAAATGCAAGTGCCTAGATGCAGCATTTCCATTTTTATGCCCTGTCTGTTAGTAGGTTGGGCTTTTCCAAATGAAGCACCTCTCTTTCCAGCTCAGATACTGGGAGTCAGCAATCAGCCGATACTTCCTACACAGGGGAGCTGTGAGATAGAGGACAATTCCTGTGGTTTGGACACTGCAACAAGATGCAGTCCCTCAATCACTGTTTCTCTCTGTTGCTCATTTATAAAACAAGCAAAAGAATCCCAAGTTGTCTGCATGGTCTTCAGAGGAAGAATTGCCCCTAATGTTTGTCAGCACAATGCCTAGCACACTAGAAAGTGTGCCTTGCCTGCTATGTGACTGTTCTTCAGACAAAAATAATAATAACCTTTAGGAGGAGGGCTTTTTCACTGTACTTTTCACAGAGTACTGAGTTGTACTCTGTTGATGCTGAGTCAAAAACATGCACTTTTCTTCCATATTCATTACTGTGCTATTTGGAAGGCTCAAGGACGTGAAGCGAACTTTAAGCTGAGAAGATGTTAACAGAATGTATACATGGAAATCAGTGTTTCTCTCTCCATCTGTTTCTTTGGTCTCAAAAAACACAAGTGCCTCTGTAGCACAGTCAGTACAGTAACAACTTCTGGGCCCAGTGGGCAGACATTTTTCACATCCTTTCTTCAGCGAGACTGCCAATACTAAAACCTTGTCACTGCCATTTGTAATGCACTTTTATTTTATCACATCAAGATAAAATTGTTTCAGCCCACTGCCCAGCACTCACCACCATGACTACTGATCTGAAGCAAAGCTCTCAAGCATACAGAAAACTGGGGAGAGAGCCTGCAAACTGAAACAAAAGCAGAGCAGATTAAATTAGAGTTCTAACAAAACTTGCAGAGCTAGACACTATGAGCCCAGTCATTTTGTCTTTCACACCCACATTTGATAATCAGGACAGATAATACAGCTCCATTGGGGATGGAAAAGGAGGGAGGGAAGATAAAGAAAGTGGTTGTACAGCTATTAGGATACCACTGCCTTGTGTCAATCACCTAGTAACCCCAAATCTCCCTCCTCCTATAAATCAGTGCCTGTTATGAAGAAGAGTCCATATCTGAAAACTAACTTACTACTGTCCAGCTTTTCTACAGGATGTCCTTTGGAGACCTGGAAGCAACCCTCCTACACTGAGCAACTCCCTCCTTACTCCTCTGTCCAAGCAGGCTTCCATTGCTGAGGAGGTCCTTCAGATACCTGAGTACACAGTCTCACCATGATGCTGAGACGTTGTCCATTTAGGCCATCTGCCAGCCAGCACTGTGCCATCCCTACCATGCAGAAGGCCTGATAAGATTAGGAAATTGAGCCTGTTTTAGAGTAGGCTCATTTTTTTGCTAGACTTATCATCACAGTTTAGGTCAGCCTCAAACTTGCTCTATGTTATCATAAAAAACATCTGGGATTGAAGCTGTGGTGGCAAGTTAGTAGTGATATCATTGCTGTTCATCTCTATTCTGTTGAGGTAGCACTCGCAGGGTGAACAGAGGAGCCAGAGTGGACATGAAGTTTATAATCAGACAAGGTAGATGAAGAACAGTTTATAACTTATCAAGTGGCTTCTGCACAATCCTTTGATCTGTGTTACCCACTCTATTGTTAACACCTGTGCAATGCTCAATAAAACACTCCCACAAGCCCTTTTTGGTATCTCCAACGTGCAGTCTGTTATATTTCCTGTCGATGATGCAGTACATAACTCATTTAGAGGGGCATGTGAAGTGTTCATGAATGACAAATTAAGATTTAGTTCAAACATCCCTGATGGGGTCTTGGTGCATTTACCAGGTTTATAGATCTGTTTCCTGGGAATGTACCTTATAAAGTTGCATTTGTGGGTTGTTTATTCAATGAACAAAGTGATCCATTATGTTTTTGTCACTGTTTTAGACATGAATGGAGGGTAGGGAAATAATTGCAGTAAATAGCTCTTCTTTCTGATTTTCACAAGAGTGAAAGTTGAAGTACAGCAAATGGAATAATCTGTTCAGGATTGCAAGCTGAAGCAAAAAAAAAAACATGCTCAAGTGCATTCATCTTCCGTCTTGGGAATTTGGAGAAAAAAAATTTCTAAAAAGTCTTTTGTTGATTAAATGTAGTATGGAAAATGGGACACAAAACTTTAAATGTAGAAAAGTTAGGTTTAGTTTCAGTTATTCCAGGGGTTGTGAAGGGCAAAGGGGAGAAAAGATTAAAAGCATGCTTTTTTTTCCCCCATACTTTGTCCCAGAAAGTCTCTGGACTTTCTGTTGCAGTCCAGTGTGTAAAGTGGTATGACTGGTTTAGAGTTTTCAGCCCACAGGGCAAAAAGAATTCCTACTGGTCTCATAAAAGCATCCTGTTCTTGATAAATTTCTGTTGCTATTTTGAAGACCAAGTAATTTTTGGTAATGGGCCTCTGGCTTCTGTAAGCATCAAAATCTTCTGATTTTTCTCTATTACTAGCAAGATATTTGCCTGTGATACTGAACACCAGACTCACTGAACAATAAGGTGGGAAACAAAATTATTTGGCTTGCGATGTCACCACGAGTGGTTTTTTTTTACCAGAATTTCAATGATATGCACCTCTGCTAGAGGCGGCAGACCAAAGCTCTTACGTTTTCAGTAAGCTGTCAAGTAATTCTTTAAATTAGAACAAAGACAAGATTTATTCAAAGTTCTCGATCCTTGGCCCCAGAGAGGCCAAATGGACACAAACAGGATGAAAAATTAATATTTAATTCTATGTGGACAAGTAAGACACAAAAATATGAGCTTCTATGGAAGTCCAGAAGAAGCTGAGGACAGATCAGAGCTGAAAATATTTTTTCACCATTGCCATGTACCGCATTCCTCCAGGAAATTTCCCAATGTGGATCAATTATCCATGGATAACCTCAAGGACTTGGAAATCCTTTACAAAGTCATTTTCTTGGGAAACAGAGATTCCAGGCCTCTTTCTGCCCTACTGAAGAGCAAGCACTTACTCTGAGTGCTGTGGGAATAAACGTGCCCACGTACACAGACGGGATAGGCTGCAGTAGCACCGGGATCGCTCTGAAGGCTGTGTATTTGACATACTCCCTTCACTTTAGGCTTGGCAAAACCCAATCATTTTCACTACTTCCCTTCCCAGAACAGACACAAAATATTCACTGATGTAGGTAAGGACTTGTGTCAGAAGGCAATGTGTTCATTCCCTCTGCCACGGGGAGTTGTTCCGCAAAGTTGTTAGTCTCTGGTAGCTTAGCTGATTCCTTTCCCTGTGTGTTGCAGGAGAATCCAGAAAAGCTTACAAGATACTTAGGGTAAAACCCTTTCCATTTGGAGGATAATCATGTCTGGCTCAGGCAAATTCAGTGGATTTAATGCAGTAAAAAAGAAACTTCCTTTTTCTGAGCTCTCTCTCTCTCTCTCAAAACAGATTGATCAATAGAGCAACACAGTAAGAGCAAAGACCTGTTTTCAAAGAGGAAAATATCTTGTGAATAAGCCACTGGCCTGAAACTCAAGAAAATGTCTTTGCTTATCACATGTTTGCTGACAGAGAATCCTTGCAAAATGCTGGATTTCCAAGAACAGATTGCTGAACTCCTACTTTCATCTCGGGAAAACTGCAGCCAATAAATCATAAAACCAGAATTACAGAGACTTTGTTTTGGGGTAAAATCAAAACTAGAATTAAACATTCCACTTTCAGGAGATAAACCTCTAATCCTGGACTATTGGGCCAGTGAGCTGTAGCCAATAAATAAAATTCACTACTAAAAATGAAGAGCAAATGATTTGGCCCCACTGAGCTGTCAGATTTTCTCCCTGTTGTGCACCATTCCCATAGGGCCCTAGATCTGGAGGGGGCTGTGGTCAGATTGTTCCCAGATTCCATTTATTCTCCTCAGAGCTCCTGACATTTTAGAGCACAGTCAGGATGAATGCTTAAGAGCAAACCTTACCCTGTAGCTACTGATGAAATTCAAGAGTCTGGGAGCACAACTCTCATTCCAGACCGTGAACACAACTCTCATTCCAGACAATACTGAAATGAAGCATGCTGAAATACTGTGTGCTTCAAACCCTTTCTTCTTTGTGTTGTAAATAAAGGTGAAGGACAATAACATTAAGAAGACAAGGGACATACAACCCTGTATTTACATAATTTACTATTTATATAATTTGGAATTTGAATTTGATCTGCAGTCAGGAAGGAATTTTTTTTTTTCCTATTTAAGATTGTTAGAGAATTGGGAGGAATTTTGCTCTCTCTGGTAGTAAGATACAGCTTCTTCCGGAGGTATTTTCTCTTAATAAATGCACTCACAACCGGCTAGTGCACAGGTGATGTCCCTGTCCTCTCCTGCTCTCCCCCTGTGGTACATTCCAATTTTGTGGATGTTGCCTTTAAATAAATGTAGAGGATATATGGAAAGACTTTGCAGCTTGTGAAACATAAAATGGATGTTCTGCGACCACCCTCCAGACAAAATGTTTCCCACAGGTTCCTGTGACTATGGGGAAATTATGTCCAACATTCCTATACAGCCTTTAAAAAGAAATTTTGAAATTTAAATATTACTTTGTTTTCCATAATTACAGTAAACAGCTGTGATCAACATGCAAGTAGACCAAAGAAAAATATCTTCCAGTCTTAACAATTTTTCCTAACAAGTTAAACATCCATGACAAATTTTAGATAAGTGCTACTCCAGTCCTCTGTATTAGAATTCATTCCATACTGTGGATTTTAAACTTACTCTGACAGATTTAGGCATATTGTATTTTAGAAGAGATTTGGTGCTTGTTTGCTTCATTCTTCTAACTCACACTCATTCATTTCTGGAGATAGCCTCTTCCATCAAAGAAGGAAAAGAGTGTGAACTTTTTGTAGTAGGGGTCTCTTAGGCATCACTTTGAAGATAGATGCAGAAAGAAATTTAAAATTACATAGGGGGAAAAAAAGCGCCTTTGATAGTTCTTCTTAATAAATAAAAATGGCCTGATCCCAAGTCTGCAAGAACTCAAGCTTTGAAAGATCTGCAGTTTGAGCTTTCTGTGTTCCAATCCCTCTCACAAACATAGATCCTGGAATAACAATCCACTGCAAAATATTCATTTCTGGGGAGATTAAGGATAGGTGCCTCTGATGAGAGTTGTATGAAACCCGAAAAAACTTTCCTGCTGTGGAGAGATTGCTTAATATCCTCCTAAATTATACTCCTGTCTCTGAGTACAACTATTAGAGGTGATTCTTAAAGATATTTGGAGACTATGGTTTACGTGTAAGACAAACAGATTGCATTCGTAACATTTAACACACAATAACAATAATAAAACACACTGACGTGGGTTTTCTCTGTAAACAGTCTCTTCTGAAGATAGAGCCAGTGAAATGTTTTGAGAACTTTGACATTTATAGCTGTATTTATAATCTCTTTTGGATCATTTCCTCATGGAATCACATGTTTGTGTATTTTAAATTCTCTGAAGAAATAAAAATGTTTAAACAAAATAATGATGTGATAGGCATTTTATGAGGGCTTGTTCAACGCGCGCACATGTACAAGCAAGGCTGGATTTGTTCTGAAATAAGTGAGTGGGAGTTTTGGGAGTGGGTATCAAGGAGAGAGCCTCTCTACTGCAATGATTAAAAAGAGAGGAAAAAAGCAAGCATACTCAGACCTGTACAGAAGGTGGGACTCTTGGTGTCTGAGAAGTAACATGGCAGTTGTTACATTTACTGTACCAATGTATGAAAGAGAGGTAAAGAGAGAGGAGATACACTTATGTTCATATGCATACATATACCTCGACATGTGTAAATGAATTCACGCAGACGCATATCACATAGGCACTTGTATTAGTGCGTAATTCACAGTAGATAATTTATTTGCCAGTCTTTCTACTAATGGCACATACGTGAGCAGACTGCTTTTTCCTAAATGTGAGCCTCATTCCACATAATTTGAGTAGGTTTTTACTGTATAGTGAGAGCACAGGTAGTTTAGTGTGAGTATTTGACACTGGATATGCAAATTCTTGTTGTGCACCTTCACTGTTACTGACCACACAAATCACGTGGTGTTTTTCCTGTTTCTGGATCATCAGTGCCATCATAGTAAAAAATAAGTTTTTTTTCGTAGGACAGGAAAAAATGGGAGATTTTTTTTCAAAGGGAAAGAACAGATGAATAGGATTAGACTTGTATTAGATGTGTGCTTTTCCTGGGCACCCCGACCTAACTTAAGACATCATTTGGCTACAGTAAGACTGTCACTGGTGTCCCTCAGCCCACATGAAAGAAAGCAGTCATTACAGTGGGAGATAGAAAAACTGCCTACCCAAACGGAGGAAGAAGAAGCTACCCCAGTATTGCTTTCAGCATGGCTATTT
>VZTL01016640.1:4895-53841 GCA_013400535.1 Scopus umbretta
AAAGTCCTGACAAAGGAAGCTTCATAGGTTGCAACACTTGAAGTTAGAGTGAAAAAAAAGCCAGAAGATGTGCAATGGGGTATGATCATCCAGTCCCCCTGGAGAGCCAAAAGACCACCATGCTTCTTACTGCTTTCTGTGGGAATGGCACAGATCCCTAGCTAGGGGGTTACATGACAACAATGAATGTATCAATATATATGAGAGTATTGTTCACTCTGAGCTGTGGTGACAGTATATTTTCCTTCATATAATTTCAAATTTCCTCTAGTGAGCATTTGTTCAGAATGAAGAATTTGGAATCTGGTCTCTGGACATTTTTTTCCTTGATTATCTGAGAGTTGTTATGCTTGGTGGTACTGTGGGACCAGACACACACAGAGGTTTCCTCCTCCATGTAAAAATTCCAGTTTAATCTCTCACACTTACAGTCACTTGTTACCACGCTACAGAAGTGCACCTTTATGTTCTTAAGTGCAGCTGCTCTGTGCCAACAGCAACGAGCTCAGGGCAGATATCCTTACTGCCTTGTCCAAGCCAATACAAGTTATTCTTCAGGATTTCAGCCTCCTAAGGATTGTGTAGCTAATGCAACACAGTATCTTGGTTTTCCCACTTATTTCGTTTTACTTCATATGCTGTATTGCTTTCACCTCTCAAATATTGTTAAGTCAAAGCCTTGTATTAATCTGTGTAGCACAGTTTGCAGTGTTATACATGTGTACCCATTATAACTGTTTTTTGTAAAGTAGTTTGTGAGCTACCTGTTTCCAGAGTTAGACAAGGTCTGCTTGTTTTAGCTGAGATCAGCTCTTAGCTGTTCAGTATCACCTAGGCTCTGTTTACTAGTAATTTTCTGTGCATTAGAAAATGTCGTTTGGTCCTCCCCCGCTACTAGGGATGGTTAATTAAAGCAATTCATGTGAAGTAAATCAACTTCCGTGAATGACTGAACAAAGGGAAAGATCAGATAGGTGCACAATATCTACCTTGGATATAAGCTGATATTATCAGAGGAAAAAAGTGGAAATAAATGACATTAAGCATCTTGGGAGTACTGTTTGCCTCCACCCAAAAAGTAGCAGCCTGGGAGAAGCTAGACACTCGTAGCACTGAGAGCTAAATTCTTCTGTCACTTGCACCATATGAAACTCCTAAAATGAGCAAAGCTTGTAGAGAGGTTATCCGGAGAGAGAGCATAGACCTGCTCTCCAAACGGTGGCAACCAGTGGGGTGAATTCTGCCTGCCTAGTTCCTGGCAGCTGTCAAGTGTGAATTTCTAATCTTTGCATAAAGCCGGAGATATAATCAAATGACTTTGTAGTACTGTCATTTGTATTCTGCCTCTGGACACTTTCATTCCTCTTGCTTTGAGCAATATTTTTTCAACCTTGTCTTCTCATTAAAATTTCCTCTTTGTTATAGGGCATTTCAATATAATTTCCTCCTGAACCGAGCTCAGGCTACAGCCCAAATAATAAGAATTGCATGATCTGCATTATTATGCACGCATAACCCATTATAATTGAATCTTACTCCACTTTAATTGCACGTGTTTACAAACATTGCGTTCACTGCAACAGATTATGTATTTTAGTTGATTGTGCCATTAATGATTGAAAAGTCAGTGCCATTTTGTGTTAAACCCATTTTTGGCTTGCATAACAAGTGGCATAACATAAAACTCTTCTGGAGAGTCACAAGATACATTTCTAACTTTCTCTTGTTTATTTTTAAGCGTTGAGAAGAGTTCTCCCTAAACTGAAACCATGCATCTTCAGAAACGCAACACTTCACATCATTCAAACCATCTTCAGCCTTCCAGAGTGTGGCAGGATTTTAGTCAAATTCTCGTTCTTGGTTGAATTTGGAGGCCAAATTTATTTTAGCGACAGAGACCTTGTTGTTCTCAATTTACAACACCCCCCATCACCCAGGCAAGCCCAGCGCTTTCGCGTTTTCAGAGGAGAGCTTTGCACCCAGAGCTCCCCCTTTTGTGAGTGTGCTTGAAAGCCCCTGCTGACTGCCTGGCAGTTTTGTTTCTGGGCAATGAGATAAGGTCAGCAGATGCAAAATTATTTAGGAAATGGACCTCCTGAGACTTCAGATGCTGAAGAGAACTGGAAAATTTGGCAGCACACTGTGCTGTTTTGGTGCAAGGTCAGTTAGATAAGGTCAGTCAGGAAGTTAAATCTAGCCACTGCCTAGTTTGTCATCAGGTTTTATAACAGGAACAAGGAAGCCTGATAGACCAGAGTCTCCAGAAGAAAAAAATATTAAAAACGAACCAGTATTTTCACCAAGATTTATAGAAAATGTACTTCTCTTT
This sequence comes from Scopus umbretta, assembly GCA_013400535.1. Classification (NCBI taxonomy): domain Eukaryota; kingdom Metazoa; phylum Chordata; class Aves; order Pelecaniformes; family Scopidae; genus Scopus; species Scopus umbretta. The sequence continues at coordinate 7,225 of VZTL01016640.1, forward strand.
ATGTGCCTTTTCTCAGATACATTTACCATGTGTAGCATTAACAGAGACAGATGTACTATATCTGGGCTCTGTTCAGCTTTTTCTTCACATATGTTTATCCTGCTGCTCTTTAAGCACCTATGCCGGGCATATTCTTACCCTAAAAGCTGTCCTTCAGAAATGAGTAACACCTTGCTGCACCAACTGCAAGCCTCTTGCAAAGAGTCCTCCAAACTAGCAACGCTTTTTGCTGCTACTGCATCACAAATCCAATGGCTTTCCCTTGAGCCTCCCCTGTTACAGAAAGTTGGTAATTGGGAGCTGACTTCATGGCCCCAAACATGCATACTGGCTTGTTAAATTTAATCATCATTGAATAAAAGACTATTACGCTAGTGAAGGAGAGAGAAAGGGTTTGTCCTAAGTGGAAGAGAGGTTTTGGCAGAAATCAAAATGCAGGTGATGTGCTCAGCGTCTTCAGGATGTGATTGTTTATGTATTTGACAATAAATAATACATCACAGGCATTGACAAATGGAGCTTCACAAAAACCTTGTGAAGTAAATCAGCAGTTGTTATCCAGGATGGAGAGGGAGATGGGGCATAAAAAGGTTAAGCAACTTGACCAAGAGAATACAGCAAGCCTATGGTAAAGTGTAGCTCCCGTGATGCCCAGGTCTATGCTGGTAAACACAGGCCCATTCCCTCCCAATTTTCTTTTGGCAGTTACCAACTGTAAAAGAATGGCCACTGATAAAGCATTTGGATACTAAGTTGTCAAGAGGATGTGAAGCCAGGAGATAAATTAGTGATATTTATGTTCTGTTATGGATTTACAGAGAATCTCAGAGGTTTTAATTTGGACAGTTTGGGTTCTGCAATGCCTTTTTGGTTTCATCTATTGGATTTTTGACAATTATAAAGCTCTCCAGTGGGACTGGGGATCTGAAGTGTTTTGGGATGGAATTAAACAATATAGTGTGATTCTGTGTTTCTAACAGGAAGATTTTTGTTTTGTGCTTATAGGGATTTGGGCAGGAACTGTGCTGTTATTAATTGTTGTGCATTATAACTCATAGTAAACTTACTGCATTGTCTAAAATATTTTCTAGGCATCATGAAATATTTAGAGGTTTCATATATCTTGAAGTGTGAGATTTTGTCCACCTTTACACAATCGTGTAAGTAGGGATGGCTGTGAGATTATATATCAGGTGGTATGCTGATAATGCAGGGGTGATCTTGCAGACGTTTATGTTTACTATGATTTATGGCGGTTTGCTGTGACTTGAAAATGCTCTGGGCTGAATCAGTTTAATGTACACAGTCTGGATTCAGTAAAAGCAGGATCTCATCTCTCTAACTGCCTTGCCCCTTCTTCCTTCCTTCCTTCCTTCCTTGCACAACACCCTGCCTCCGTGGCTGGTTGTGTCCAGATGTCTAGTCCTACAGCTGGCTCAGTGCAAGCAGGTCACAGTCAGAGCAGCGGTTCTGGTGAGGCTTGCTGAGAATTTTTTTGCTTGTAGGGTAGAGGATGCCAGCACGCCCCTCTTTTGCAAAGTTATTCCAAGCCTGTAGTCAGAACCTAGTACTGATCAAATGCTTTGCTATCCTGTGATGAGAAGTGTGGCAGAAGTGAAAAGCATTACTATTATTGCTGTCCTTTGAAACATAGTCCCTAGGGGAGCTGACATTTGAAGGATTCACTGCATGTGGTGAGGTCTGCTGTCAGCCTGGGAAGCAAGGACTCATGAACGGTGGCTCACAGATACTTTGTGCCGTGCATTGAGGAGGTAAAGCTTTTGTTTGTGGAGAACAGCTCTGCAGAGCTCTGGAAGGAGCAGTTCCTGTAGCTACAGAAGAAGAGTTGGTACAAGGTCAGAGCTTGTAGAAAGGGCAAACAGAAAACAATCCATGCATGCATGCGCCCGTGTGTATTTGCATGCATGTGAATATGCGAGTAGGTTTGTGCATATAATTAACTCCTAGGTTCCTGGATTCATTTGGAGAACAAAAGTATAAAGTTGCAGAATACATTCTCATCTGTGTGTGAACGCAACTGCATTATCCTTAAAGGAGGAAAGAGAAGGGGTTTAAAGCACTGCAATAAGGCTGTATTGAGGATGAATCCCTTGCAAAGTCCTTTTGCTAAATTAAACTCATTTTAGTTAAATAAGCTCATAAACTCCTCCATCACACAAACTTTTATTTTTACACTCTCAGTAGTTAAAAATGGCCAAATGTATTATCATTGTTCTTAACCTTGCAAAGATATTTGCTCCTGGCCTGAGGTGCTGTCTGCCAAGCTTCAGGACTGAAGCAGATTTTTATGCTTGAAGCTTTGTACACACAAGCCTCTGGGAAAAAAAAATAAAGAAGGGTTTATCACTGACAGGTTGGCACAATCTTAACTAGTGCTGAGCAGCTGGAGAACCTGGAAAGCACATCAGACTTGGAGGCAGTGGGGAAAAGAGGAAATTCTACCAGTCTTGCCATAAAAGGAACAAATTAAAGGGAGAGGTGAGCAGGCAGAGCACTTCGACGATGGGACAGTTTGCACACGGCAACACATGTTGATAAGACCATCAGAAACCAGCTAGCAAAGTGATTAATGAAATGGAATTGCCTTTTGGTTCTTGGGACTGACAGTCAGTTGCATCCCAACAGGATCACCAGAGAGCTGAGTGCAGAAGTCAAGCCGCCACTGAAAATCTGTACTCATAGCCAGCACCTTCTCACTGCTCTCCCAAACACCCCTCCTTCCAGCAAACGCTGATAATCTGAACTTCCCATCCAGGCTGCTTTATTGGGATTTTAGTGGGGAAGGTGGGTGGAGGAGGAAAAAAGGTAAAGAAGTGAGGGAATAGGATTGGTGGCATAAGAGCTTAAAGAAAATGTTTAGCAGTACATTGAGTGGGAACCTGGACACGAGGACAGCTCAGCTCCCAGCCCCAGGAATTCCCTGAAGTCCTGGGAATGCCTGCAATGCAAACCCTATGGCCAGGGTGGGAGGTCACGAGTCTTAGCACAAATGTTTCATGTCCCTGCTATACAGGGTGCTCCTAGTTGTGGAGTGGCTTGGTGCTTTAAGCTAATACTCAGGAGCAAATGGAGGGACTTTCAAGCACCAGAAATACCCAATGATTCACTTAACGGTGGCTAAAATAAAAGAAGCGTCATGCACAGAAGAATATTTGGCATATTTCCAGGTCTTAGCAAATACAAAACCCCATCAGTCTAAAGAAGCATTAGGAGTTTATGATGTGGAAATAACTGGCTGGTGTGTGATGCATTTGCAGCTTATGGTGAGCCATCTATTAGAAGAAAATGTTTTAGACGTTCTGGGGCTGGACTCAACCTCACTGCTGCAGGCCAAATGCCATGAACATGAGGCAAGTGTTTCAGAAACAGAATAGCCTACCATGTGGAAAGAGGGAAGAGATCAGGAAACATTAGGCATAATTACTTCTCAGCTATTTAGTACTCAGATGAGGTGATGGGGAAAAGTCTTCTGTAATAGCTGAGTTCGGGCAGCTTATGTCTGCTATGGTGTCATCTTTGCTGGCTTCCTCTCATTCTGAGGCATCTACGGAATGGTCGGAAACCTTTTACAATTTGACCATTTGACTTGAAGCAAGCTCTCAGAGTAAAAGGGAATCTGCCGAAATGGCAGAAGTGAGCGAACCATTTTCAGTGCATCTATTTTAACAGCAACAAAAAAAGGCAGCTCAGTCATGTCCAGCAACCAAGGTCAGCATGACCTTGGGTTTGAGTAGCAGCACTCTATCCACACCAGTGGAGTCAGGTGATTCTGGAGAGTTGGGGATCTCAGAGCGCTCCATGGACACTGCCTGGTTTTACAAATACTTTCAGCAATAGAAAAAATATTTGCTTTACAAAATGAGCAGAGTGAAAAGCAAGGTAATAAAGTCTTGCCCAAGAAGTCAACAGCACTTCAGCAACCACAGACTACAACTGCCAGTCCCTCTTTTTAGCTGCATTCTCCTTGGGAGTCAGCCAGGGAAAAGTATCAGCGTCCACATTCATACATCTTGCTCAGTGACAAAAGATGGCAATGAATCCTTCATCGCCAGAGTAATCCCAAATGGTATTCACAACATCCATAACATTTTCCTTAATGAGCAATTTTTGAAGAGTGTTTCCTTCTCGGGAGAAGTTCAGCAGTGAAAGAAAATCTTAGGTAGTTTCAGGAGGGCAAGTCTCTTTCTTCCATAACCCTGGGGATGCAGGAGCTGCCCCAAGGTGTCTGCACTCGGGATGGCGGTAGCAGACCTAACATCGCACCTCTCACTCCAAGAGCTGCTGGCATTCATATAAGGAGTACAAGAAGATGTGAGCCAAAACTCAGTCAAACTGAAAAATGGGCTTGTGTCTTTTTTCTTTTTCCTTTCTTTTAAATACTCATTTTCTGAATCTTTTTAATTCTTCTATCTGCTATTTTTGTCAAAGACAAGATTTGTGCTCTGTATTTGGCACAGTCTTTGCAATTCCTCTGGAAAAAAAGAGAAGCTATAGACCTATCAGTGCCAGTTACAAAGGACTACAGGAGCGATTCAGTGAAGATCTCTCTGCTGGAGAAACTCTAGTAGGTGTCACACAGCACCAAAAGGAAAGGAGGTTTGGTCTGAGCTCTTCACCTCTGGGAAACCGTCTCCTCTGCAATGATTACAAATCTAGGCTTATCTTCTCATCTTTAACCCTGTGACACAAAGAAGTTTCCCAAAAGCAAATGTTCATTCTTCTCTCCTGAAGTACCAGGTACTTCTCAAATGCATATAGAAGCTGGAAACTCCCACACTTTTATTTTCATTTCCGACAATACCACCTGGATACTGTGCAGTACACTCTTCATGGCCTGAATTTTTTAAAAGAAAACATACAGACACTTGCAGGAACAGAGCATCCCCTTTGCTTCCTGCCTTGATTATGATAGTAAATTTATGGACTTTGCAAGTACCTTCATGCTCAGAAGGCAGGATCTGTCACAGGATAAGTTGAGGAGATGCTTGTTCAGGTAAGAACCACTCCTTGACTGGCATCCTTGCTGCTTTAGTCACTCCTAAGAAAATGTGTCCAGAGGTACTTTCACGGCTAGCATGACATCTCCATGCAGGTGTTGGTGCAATTAGACTTGGGGTAAAACGAGCTGCTAACCCTCTGCAGGAGACTGCGACTGCATATCCTGAGAGCGCTGGCCTGCGAGCAACACTGCAGCAGAGCAGCAGCCCTGCCTGCAGCAGCACAGGCTTTGCTTGCGGATGCCACAGCCCTCTGAAGGGACACTGCTGGGCTCACTGCTGCTCCCCAAACGAAGGTGGCAGAAGCAGGGGCAGCTGGAGGCCACTTAGCAAGAGAGACTGGGGAGGGAAAAGGGGAAAAGAGCTGCCGTTGCTGAGATGATGCCAGCCTGCTCCACCTTCTGCTGCTGCTGTTTCCTGGGAGTTGAGGATCAGACCAGCTCTATTTTCAGGATTTAGATAAAAGTTTCAGTCACGGGTCATGAATCTTTCAGTTGCAAGAAAGCCTGACTCTCTTCTCTGTGGGGCAGGAACAAGAGAGTAGCCGCTGTGCTGTGCCTGCCAAGCTCAGTGTTGCCTGGCGGGAATGTCCAGCTCGGAGCAAGCCAATTCTTTCATCCAGAGGCCATAAAAATGCTGACACCCACAAACATGCACACCAGGGATTTTCACACATGGACTCACAGAGCTGGCCTTCAGTAGATATTTTCTATGCTCCTGACTGGTGCAAAGTCTCTTCTCCAAGCCCTCTTCGACCCCCTGCAAGGCAGTGGCTAGAATTTCACAGAATCACTGCGAAGCTAAAGATGTCCTGACAGGAGCAGACAAACAGAGGGCTGGGAGGGGGTTCTGCGTCACTGAGCCCCATCCGCTGCAATCACAAGCCACCATATCATAAGATCCCTTTCACCCAGCAGTGAAGCTCTAGCTTAAAACTAGTTTGTTTTTACCTCCACCTTTTTGTCAAGAGGACTAATTTAGTGCCTCATTCTCATGATGGCTGAAAACCTTCTCAGAATTTCCAGCCTAAGTTTATCCATGACCCATTTATACCTATTTGTTCTTGTGCCAATGCTGTTCTTGCGTTTAAATAGCTCTTCTCACTCTCCAGTGTTAACCCTCCGCCGCCCCTGCATTTACAGACAGCAATCACATCTCTCAAAGCCAAAGAAAGGCTGCATTTGCTGCATTTCTCTGCAGCTGTTCCTGTTTTAACAGACTTTTTCTGAGCTTGCGTGCCAGGACTGACTACCTGGTCCTCCAGGTAGGGTCTCATCAGGCCCTGGATCAGTGATGTTCACACTGGATGTCTGATGCATCATAGGTTCACAAATTCCTTCTCCAGGGTCTCTCAATGCACCCCAGAACAGCTAACTTCACTTTCTTCTCCTTCATAATTTTCAAAAGATAGGCCTCATTTCACAGAAGTAATGCATAGCATAGTTCCCCTCAGCGCCCAGCCTTGCTTTTTGTACAATTACATTCATCTTCACACTTCCATCTCTCCTGCTGCAGCCCCCAAGACCATCCCATTTTTTTAAAACAGTTTTCTGGACCTCCACAATTGTGCTAATCCACTCTAATTTCATCTCAGCCACAACTGTTAAAGCTTCTCCTTTTATGCCAGGAACATTAGAAATAAAAATGCAATCGGCGTCCCCCACCAACCCTAAAGGGACTCCAGGGGCAGCCACTGCACCACGAACTTTCCCAAATACAATATAATACTCTCCCTAACACTCCAGACATTTCCTGCACAATTCCACTAATCCCCATTTTCTCCAGTTTGACTAATCTTTTCACTATGTCAAATACTTTGTAGAAGTCCACAGAGATTAGATCTACTGCACTGCTTTTGTCAAGAAAATCAGTTATCTTATCAAATAAAATCATCGAATTAATCTGACACGATATACCTTTGGTAAAGCTGTATTGAATCCTTTCCTTCAAAAAGAAGTCCTTTTCCTTCATAAAGCTTTGTATAACGTTGAGGTCAGACAAATCAGCCTTTAGTCACATCGATCACATTTTTCTCTTAAAATATACTGCACAAGTACTGTACAAAGGGGTGATAGGAACAGTGCCATATCTGGAGTCAGATTCCTTACATGTTGGCTCCAGCAAAGCCACAGCAGAATAGCAGCTAACCTCCATTACCTGCTTTTCTATTTTTTTAAGTTTGGAGTTTTCCACATTCTTTACTTCAAAAGTAGCTTGAAATCGGGCTTTTATAGTGTCAAAATACAGAATCAGGGGTTTAGGAATCAAACAGACCAAGATCTAGAAAAGTAATGTAACACCTGTATTTCCACATGACCAGTGGAAACAAAATGCTGTATCTTTTCCCAAGGCAATTAGGGAATCTGTTCCCTAAAAAGGCCAGAGAATTGGAAAGTGCATAGAAGCAGGTGATTAGAAATAAAAATAAAATGAAAATATTACATGTGTTTTGCTTGGGTTTGATGCAAAGGCTTCTGGATGGTGCAGCTAACAAGCTATTAGATGTTCACAGCCTTTTGGCTGGGAATCTAATTCTTAAGCATTTCTGTATCCTTTGGTCACTCATGGAAAAAAACCTGGATCTGAGGACCTGATAGGGTCCTGCTAATTAATATTAGCAAGTTGTTCATAACAACATCTTTTTTTTCTCTCTTGTTCTCCCTTCTTCCTTCATCCTACCTGCCAAAGAATTCCTTTTTCTTTGCTCAGCCATGGCAGCTTTTTGACTTTTCCCCCTCAAACCTTTGGTGCCCTTCCTTGTTTGGGTGATGTCACCATTCCTTAGGATGGCCAGGTGTGATTGTATCCTGCCAGATAATAAACAGCGACAGCTTTTCACAGATCTAGTAATGAGTAAGCCCCAACGAGATCATTAGCCCACGAGAGGTGCAGTTTATTTGAGGGAGGAAGATGGGGGCAGAGGAGGGTGGAAGGCCACGAGCTGGAGGGGTTTCAGTCCCAGCAATTCTGTGCCTTGTGCAGGTCACGTCACATCTTTATGCTTTGTGTTTGCTTCCTTGTGGCTGACTGTCCGTTGCGACAATACGCTCTTGAGCCTGCCCCTTACTACACCTTCATTCGGCATGGCCTGTGGCTGGGGCTCTGCACCTCATGCCCTCTCCTCATTTTTATCACCCANAATAATTATACAGTAGAGAATATATCTCATATATATTGTACCAAATACATAAACGAAGAATCTTGATCCTCTATTTTATTAAAAATGGCTATGTTAAAAATTAATGGCATGAAATTTCTTCCCAGTATCTCAAGTATTTCAAGGAATGTTCTAGTAGCTAAAATACTGAGAGGCTGCTGAAATAAAACACATGAATAACTTTGGGCAGACAGTGTCTTTTTGTTCAGTGGTTGTACAGCTCGTGACACAATGGAGCCGTGCCTGAAAGGCAACCCTGAAAGGGTCAAGACGTCCAACATAATTAAAGCACATTATTGATTTCTTCGCAAAAGAGAGGAAAGAAAAAGCAGATCTTCAGCTTTTGGACTCAGACCCGTATTCTTCATGTCAGTGTGTGGGAGAGACATTACTTACTACCAATCTAGTACCACTGGGTTCCTAATCGGCTCCAGATCAACAATCCTTCATGTTATCCTGCATTCGGCAAGGCCAAATTCTGCCCATTTGCACCAGCACAGGTAGGAGTAACTCTATCAACCGTTGGAGAGTTGCTCTGTATTTATGCAGGTGGAGCTGAGAGCTGAATCGGGTCTCCGTTTCTTCACCCCTTTGAAAGGTATAATTTGAATTTCCCCTTGTTTGAAAGCCTATCTTAACAAATATGTTGAAGTATGTCATTACTGACCTCATGTATGAACACAGCCTTGGCTTCCCCCTGAGTTTTCTTAGTGAGAAAAGAGGGGTGGAAGCGGTGATGCCACTGCCAGCACCTCCGGCTGCCCACCCCTACATCGGCACGCACCCGCGCCGATGCCCATGAGGGCTCAACTCTGCCTCCCACCAACAGGCAAGTTACTCTTTTTTGGAACTGCTTTTCACACAGATATTTTAAACCCTGCAGGCCGTACGTGAGACAGATGCCCATCACTGATGCAGGGCATGGAGAGTCTCCCGCCTCGTAGCGTGGGGGAGGTTTAAATGCAGTCTTCCCTGGGAAAGGCCATGCCAGGCTCAGGCGGGAAGCTTGGGAAAGCAAAGCCCCATGGCAGGGAGCTTCACATTCCAGAGCCATCCCCGCCATCCTCCCAGTGCTCCTCTGCGTCACCTACACTGTACAATGCCCCACGCACACCCGTGGGGAGAGAGCAAACCACGCTGCAGTACCAGGTAGCAGCTTTCACGCTTGACAGGTGCCCCCCGGGCTCTTCACAGCTTAGGAGACCTCCCTGCTCACATGGGCTTCCCCACGCTTTCATACCGGACAGCAATTAGACCTGACCAGAGCAGAGGTTTTGCTTTGGACCGAGAGGGACAGAGATACTTTGCTTGTTGAGTAAACCTGCTCCTGTTAGCACTAGTGAGACAGCTGAGGGCCTGTTATTCTGCTGCAGTTATTTACCTCCGCTCTGCAGACAGTACAATACGTCTGGAGAGGCAGGCAGGCGCTCCAAGGAGTTTTCTTGCCTTTGCTGAGGGATGGCGTGAGCTTGCTGCTGGAGGCTGAGCGTGGCTTCTGCCCGCCAGCCTGGCAGGAGTTAATGAGCCAGCTGAGCGCACCATCAAGGGGGGCAAAGCAGGAGCCAGTGGGCAGCAGAGGTGAAGAGGGGAGAGAGTTGATTTAGTTCTCTGATCAAAAATAATAGCAGCTGGGGGGGGGGGGCGGGACACAGACACACGGTGAATAGACATGCTGTGTGAGATAAACGGGACCCTAGGGATATTTGTTCCTGCACTACCAGATCCGTCATGCTTCCCCCAAGAGGTATTACATTTCCAGGGATTGGGTTTTTTTTTACTAGTTTACTGCACCAAGAGGTATTTGAAATATAAGCATGAAAACTAAGTAAAGAAAATACATCCTTCTTGGTGGTGGCTGTGGGTGGGAGGCGAGTGGATTAGAGGAATGAGCCAAGGGTTAGAGATACGGGGTGCGTGCGTGCGTGCGTGTGTGTCTCTCTACGGGAGGCGCGCCAGGGTGCTTTTATCTTTAAGCACAGGCAGCTGAGGCCAAAATGTGTCCCCAGAGCCTGATCCTGCAACATCCAGCTGGTCGCACTGGAGCTGGGGCATTATCTGCAGAAGTAAAGATTCTCTGGAACTCTTTTTTCTGATTTGTTGCATTCACTCACCATTAAAACGTAGCTGGTTTCTGTGGTCTAAAGCTCCAGCTGAGAGGCCCTGCAATAAAAGGGTAGGATTTGTGTACTGTTGGACAAATCCTTGTGCTAAGGATGTGGCCCCTCATCCTGGTAGGGATGAGCTCCACCACTTGCAGTGCATCTTCTGCGCCTATCTTAGAGTCCACAATTTAGAGTGAGGTTTATTTCTAAGAGTCCTAAAATAGAGCAAGTGCAGACACAATAATTTGGAGAATCTACTCAAAACTTTTCAGAGCAGCGCAAGGGTCAGATTACAGGTGAATTTATGGACAAATTGTTCCTTTTTCTTTTTTCTGTTTTTCAAATTACCTAAAGTGGAGAAATAATGAAACATTACTTCAGTAAGCATAATGAGTGTAAAATAATTTCCAACAGATGTAAACAAATAGCATTAGGTAATTAAAACCAGAGATAACTCACTGCCTAAATTCCTCTGGAGTTCTCTTCACTTCAGCCTTTGATGATACATTAATATTTTTGCATATGCAAGATTGAAAAACATATCAGAGAGGAATGGAAAAAAGAGATTTCTTTTATCAATGAAAAAAAGTGTGTTTATGCCAAAGGAGTATCCATGTAGCCTGTGTTAAAGGCAAAGCTTTATCATTCTACTTTTTTCCTCTTGGAAAGCATCTGTTTCATTTCCAAATACCATTTTCCACCCCACCCCACCCCCCCCCAAGTCATTTGTCCACAAACACGTTCTCTGTCCTCAGCTGCTGTGAGGATGGTGAAGAGGTGGCAGCTTTGTACAGGGGCTAAGCTTTTCACAGAGGGAGCAGAAATAACTTTGTACAAAACCTATATGTCTTTGGAGATGTACGTTTAAGACCAAGCGTGGCCCTCAGTGGTATAAATCCCAAACATCTCTACTTCAGTAAATACAGTCAAATCCCTCTGGTCACTCCAGATTTACAGAGGAAAACTGAGAAAAGATTTTCCACCTTGGTGAATTTTCAATTTTCACAAGCATAAATCCTCTGCCTGTAGCTTTGGCAGTAGCCGTACGCCCTGCAGCAGTGCGCCCCGGTGCGGGTTGAGCCCCTCTGAGCACCTGCTACAGGCGACAGGTCAATAAAATTAAAAAGCAGCAGCTTGCGAGAGGTTTCTCCTGGCCCGGCCAGCACGTTTTCTCCAAACAGGCTGGGCTTCGAACTCAGCCCAGGCAATGTCCCTCTTGCTCCTCAGCAGCGGTGAAGCTGCCACTGAAATCCTTCTTCACCCTCCACGCAGGGCTGCACCACCTGCAGCAGCCCACATAACCATCCGTGGCAATCACGGATACAACACCCAGGGACATCGAGATAGAGGACACCAAGACAGGCCTGGGGGAAAATGGAAGAATTCCCAAGTCTTTCCTGCCGCCCCTTTCCCAGGCCCAACACAACCCTGAACCATCCCGGAGGGCGCAAACCCCCCGCTCCGTGCCCAGTCCCGCCACCGCACAGGGCGTCCTGGCATCAGCACGGAGGCAACCGCTGCCTCCCCAGCCTGAGAGGGGGTGAGGGCCCACCGCGGGTGGACGCCTGGTTCTGCCTTTGCCGCACAGGCACGCCTCTGCACACCTCCACAGCTAAAAGGCAGCTCCTAAGCGCTCGTCCAAGAGCAAGTGTCGTGAGATGTGCTGCTTGCCCTCAGTGTGAGAAAACTGAGAGAGGCCTACGGAGTCAGTGAAGTTGCGACAGCTCTGCTGAGACCGTGATGGCTCTGACATCTTGGACACAGAGGAAAAACAGCCTCTCCTTCTGGCTGCCCCTTAGTCCAAAGAAGACAAGTAAAATGGCTGCGAGGTGGCTGTGAGGAAACTGCAAGGGAGGTTGTGCATTCAGGAGCAGACATACGTGACCAGCGACATACCGCATAAAGCACACTGCACAATGCAGAGGCTACTTAGGCAGTTTTAGGCTCTTACTATGCTGAATGTAAAGTTTATCAGCAAGACAGCAACAACGTAAGCTTAACAAGCCTGAATTTCTTTCAGTTCTCAGGCAAAGCTCACAAAGCACTTTTCATAAAGGCAGAGGATTATTCTTAGCTTACAAATGGGGAAACTGAGGCACAGCGCTACAAAATGGCCTCTCCACAGTACAGACCCTGACTCACAGGCTGTTTACCTATCTGCTTCTACCACTGCTTCATTGAAAACTTCCCTCACTGGGGCACTGCAGAGTCCCTTTCCTTCCCCCTTTGCATGCCTTCTCCACCGCTTCATCTTTCACACCTGGAGTGCAGAGTTTAGCATACAGCACCAAATCATCAAAGAAACCCAAACAGGCATTTCACTGATGCAAAAGACCTTTCAAAAAGGGAGAGAACAGAAATAGAAGCATGCGCTTCATCAGAGTAGTGACTATTCCACCAAAGCAAAGCAGCAGCTGAGTAAAGAATAAAAGGAAGAACAGATTAAAGGAGATACTTGAATCCTGAAGAGAAGAGAGCACTGCATAGCAAATGATTTGCAGGGGGGTGGAAAAAAGGCAAGGAAAGAATTATCTAGCAATATCTTGCTAAAGTTGCTGGAGAAGTAATATTAAAATAGGAATAGGAAAGTATGGATAGAAAAAGCCATCGAGAGTTGGTGGAGAAACAGTTTGGCACATTATGTAAAATCAGAGAGCATCTAAGTGGCCAATTTGTTTTTTCTGTGAAAGGTGAATAGCACAATGCATTATCTGTCAAAAAGCAAGGAAATCACAGCAGCTTTGATTGCAGCAATGCTTCAGGAAATTATTGAACAAGCAAGAAACAACCTCTGATCACAGCATTCCAGGAGAGGAGCAAATTTGGAGAATTGCACACAGAGCTTAGACCAACATGGGCTGCAAATGTTTGAACAGTAATCCATTGCTTAACAAATGGGAAAGCAGCAGGCAGCAATTGCTGCTCAGCAGAACTGTTCAGAGCAGGAAACCATCTCTGCCCAACAGTTGCACACAAAATCAGGCTTTCAAAGCACTGGTACCGAGACCCAAACTGAGGAGACTAAAATCACTGAAGCGTGAAATCCTGTTGGAATTACTCAACACTCAGGCTGGAGACTGGCCCCGGCAACTGGGTGTGCATCCTCAGATACGTATTTCACTAGCCTTTAAGCAGTAAACATTCACTGGGCCCAGCAAGCAGCATTGTGTAAGCAGCTTGTTTTGTTGGATTCTGTTTTGTTGCTGTTTAAACTTACAGTCAATCTTCTGTGATTTACTGAGGAGGACTGGGCACACCAGAAATCATTTAATTTCATCATCTCTGCCAAAAGAATTCAATAGTTTACACTATCCGTTATTGTGAAAGATGCTCTTTGAGTCTGGATTTCCCCTCCAGGTAATCATAAAAGGATGCCTGACCTGCATCTGAGCCGAAAACATACAGAAGTCAGTGGAGTGGCCCCTGTTTGCACCAGCAGAAGCAGTCTAAAGAGGGAAAAAGCTTTATTCTGATGTCTTTGCTGATAACCACCTTAGGTATATGTCCCATCTCTGCTGCTCCTCAATACCACTGAGGACTGGACATTGTTGCAATATGTGGAAGCTTTGATGCTTCTGAAAATTAGCTGTGCTTTATGATATATTTGCTCTAGGTAACAACCCAACTGGCAAGTAGTAATTAACTGGCACATCTAGAAGTGGAAAAGCAGGAAAACAGTAAGCTCTTGGAGATGGAAAGCGAAGAAAGAGTTAACCAGTCTTTATTTTTGCCAGCAAGTATACTTACTCTGTTCCTCATCCGCCCCCATAAAGTATGAAATGTAGCAGATGTTTTGAGAACAGCTAGCCTGATCTATCAGCCTCTATATAAATGAAGGTTGAGTTAGTGAAGAAGGTGGCAGAATAATGTTTACAAGAGAAGAGCAAGAAGATTTCCGACACCTGGGCAACTTAATGATGGCAGATGGCAAAAGCTGAAGGCAAAGAGGAGCAATGCGCACTAGCAGCTGTTGAACAAATGGGGAGTAGAAAGGCCTCCACTGAAACTGTGCAAGAAGAATTTAATACCGGCAGTTCTGTAAGAATGATAGTGTGAATATGCAAAGAGCCTGTGTTTTAACTCCTCAGACAACATCATCAAAAGTACCCAATGGATTGTCAACCAAGGAGATTTTCACAGCAAGAAGCCGTCTATTTGCATCAAATACTGTCAGCCCGCAAAGCAGCAACTTCTGGGTCATTTAACAACACTCCAGATGTAGTTATTTTCTCCTAGGCAAGTGGCTCAAAAAGAGCTATGCAAGAAAACGACAGAGTCGGCATATAAAGGGGGACAATCAAGCAGCATGTGGAAGTGCTTAGCTAGTCGGTGTAATACAACTCAGTTAAATGAACAGATTTCCAGGACACTTTGGCGTCCTGTGATTCTCAGCACAAGAAAGACTGCAAGACTACGGCCAAACACAGGGTTGCATTTCACCATCAGTAAATGAGTGATTTGGGACTTCATGCTAAAGATAATAGTTTATGACTGGTCACCCAGGACAGCCTGGCTGAGTGTGTCCTGTGGCGGCATGCTAGCAATTGCACTCTGAAGTTGCGGAAGGCGCAGGTGCTGCCTCTTTTAGTGCAGGGAAGAAAAGGGAGACCGGGTAGAGCTCTAAACTCAGGGACTGACATCAATCAGCTTTCTTGATAATTCTTTCATTTAAAAGACAGAGGTGGGATTAATGCATGTCGCCGACATAACTGTTAGGAATTTATCCTTCCCCACGTTGGACTCGCCCTTTTTAGGGAATAGCTGCCACCTGCAAAGGTCAGTTCTGAGTTCAGGCTCCACAAAGCCCAAGAGTATCTAGATGTTTGTGACAGAATTTGGCCTCTTTTGAATGATGCTTCTTCTCGTTAAGACTAATTTTCATTTACACTCTAATTATACATACTTAATACAATCCGTTACCTGTCGTGCACATCACATCTGTAGCTATGCCAGGCTAACGCTGCATTGACCACTGACACTCTAGAGACACCCAACATGGAAGAGCCATTGACAGATCATTCCTGCAATTCCTTTAATTTGCAATTCACACCAAGTATCTATGGATTAGTGAGACTCCCTGCTGCTGTTTCAAAAAGACGCAGCAAGTGGGTAGAAAGAATGCTGTCTGATAGGTATGCAACTTCAAAATAAATTCATACTGTTCCCAGAGAATTTGTCACCACAGGGGAAGAAAAGGTTATTGTATGTGTAACCTGCAGCTTTAATTATGTTGTGTACTTCCCTGTGCAATTAGAAATGTGTATTTGTAACAGATAGTTACACTTTCTTGTTATGTATCTATCAAATTCTTGTTATAATTAGGATGACTCATAATGAAATTATGCATTAGTTGCTCCATTCATTATATTGTTTGACTTAAAGTCAGCATGCAAACTACAAATCTTCTGAATTCCTCCTGTCCTTCATCCTCCTTGGCCATTTCCTAAGCAAATACTGGTCAGAAACAGAGGCATTTTAAATTGTTGCAACTCCTTTGCAGGGGATGAGTTTTCTCAAAGAGGGGCCACTGCTGCAGAGCTGAGCAGCAATCTCGGCTCCTGCAGAAGTCAATAGGATTTTCCTGATGGAGGGCCATGTGAAAACATGTGAGCCCTCTGTGTTCCAGGGCAATCCTTCTTTGCAACATTCATACAGTCCAGGAGGTCAGAAAATTGCCATACCTGATCAGACCAGTGCTCCATCACCCTCTGTATCTTCTTTCCAGCAAGAAGCAGATTGGTGCATGAGAAAAATGCAACAGCAGTAGAGCCATGGCAAGGGTAGGGAGTGCACATGAGTACCATCACTGATGGCAGCTGCTGTTGCTGCTCAGTGATTAGAAGCCTGAGGAAAGGGGGAGTATCTCAGAATATCTTCCTAAAACTGAAGCATTTTGAACTAATCAGCCCCTAAAAGATGTTTCTGATCATCCTCCATTGGTCTACACCTTACACCTTGAACAGTCTACCCCCCTTTCAATTACCACCCAATATAAATACATCTCCTTGTCCATTTGATTATGCAGCTCTCACAGATAGTTATCCCCTGTTCACCACCAAGTCTGAGTGACTTTAACCTAATGCAAAGGATTGAAGCCTTTGAGATCACTGTGGTGGGGAGGTCCATAGGTAATTTATTCACTGCATAAGGGAGCGGCGAGCTGGGATAGTCATCCATGTTTTATGAGCCACCTTGTTCTCAGCACACGTAAGTGGTGACCTGTGGACATGGGTGGCAAGGATCACCTAGTTTAACCTGTCCTTGAACACTGTTGTGTCCACTTCAGTACTGAAATCTCTCAAAAGATCATCAACAAAGTCAGCACCCCTAGACCTGTGTATCTCCAACAGGAATCTCTCTAATGTCTCTTGAACTGCTGTGTCATCCCACTTACAAATCAATTGCACAGTGAGCCCCTTAGTGAGGCAGAAGTATATTGTTCAGGACAAGGAGAACTTTTGTTTTATGAAGAATGCTAGATAAATAGCAGTGAAAAAATTCTTTAAATTATTCACAAAGCAGGCGTTGTTCTGGTGTCTGTGCTAGCAGTTGGCATGTAATGGTCCACCCTGAGATTCATGCCTGCAAAATTCAAAGTCCCCTTTGCTCCCATCAAATTTGGGAGCAGCTTAATAATCCCCCACTGTAAACTGAGAAAAAAAAATGGAGCGTTGAGACCTCCCTCCAGCACACTGACTGTGTAAGGTGCAGGGGGTAAAAAGGGGAAAGGAGGATGTTCGAGAGTGACAGCAAGTACAGGCATGGGGAAGGACAGAGTGCAAAGGCAGCCCTGTTATGAGCAATGTTAATTCAGGGGCAAATGTCATGCTTGTGGTAGCCCCAGATGTCCCCGTCAGCATGTACGTCTTGCCCGCACCAGCAACAAGCTTGCTGTCCCTCAGCGGTTTCCATGAAGGCCGATTCAGAAGGAGGAGAGACTGTAGCCCACGCTGAGCGCACACACTGGCATGCGGTTTGGTAAAGCCCTTGGCAGTGTGGGCATCTGGTGTGTTGGTGGCAGAAAATGATGTGGGGAAAAAGAGGGGTTTAAGCTGGCCACTTTGCCCCTGGGAAGAAGGCAGAACACACCAGCTGGTTCAGCACAGACCAGCAGCGTCCCCTCCGGCAAGGGCAACTTTCAACTAGTCTGTAACACTCACCAGTGCAAAGGACCAACACAAATCCAAAGCAGATCTTCTCAAAAGAGAAGGCTCACACCTTAATCAGCCCTTAGTGCTCTCAGGTCCCAGTCATTTAAAAATCTAATATATATATACGGCATTAGTGCTCTCTTCACTCCCACATTGTGAGGCAGCCACAGCTGGGTTTTCGCCTTAAGGCTTTACTTCTTAATCTCTCTAAACACCATTCATTTCTGAGATGTCTCCATGCATGGTATTTTCATTTTAAGTCAAGGGCTGTGAACTGGGTGGTACCAAAAAGTCAGGCAGGTGCTGAATAAGCAGCAGAAGCGCTAACTCTCCCTTTGCTCTCTCCCAGCCTGACTTGGCACCAGGTTGTCTCTCCAGTCCTTCAGCCCGTGTGCCATTGCTGCTGGCAGAGACACATCTGTGCTGGTGGCTTTTACATTTGTCCACTAGGGACCACACTGAGATCAGCAACACTGAACTGACAGCAGATGTTAACAAACTTTGAACCACCTTGACCCACGCTGGTTATTAACTGACAACCAAGAAGAAAGAGGCTCCAAGATCTCAGCAGAGCACTAATATTTCTGACCTGGGATCTAGGGATGTGCACGGTTTTCCTGAAAACAGCAGTCGCCAATAACATCCTCTCACCACCCCTCTGCTACACATCCCGGGCACTGCGAAGGCTGTGCATCGCTCATGTTTCTTCTGCTCATCGTTATGCCAGATGCTGTCAACTTGCAAATTCAGATTGCAAGACCCTGCTATCTGCAAACTGTATTTTGTCATTTGGGAAGCGTAGCGTATGTCTGTGACTCTGTGAATGCAAACCATGGTACATACACCCCCCAAATTCACTTTGTGCCACATCTGCCTTATAGAGTTTTATGAACTTTCAGCTTCCAATCGCTACTTCCACTAACTCCTGCGACAGCCTCAGCTTGCAGTGGGGGCGGATGCTGTCGCGTTCATTTTGCCATTCACATCAGTCGTGAGAGCTACGGCACCTTCCATTCCCGGGAGTGATTTTCTCCTTAGTTTCAAAACAATGTGTGAAATCCTGCTCTGCAGAAACAGTAGCCTCAGTAAGTTTAAGGATGACTGAAGCTATTTCCTCTCCCAGGGAGGTTTAAAAACTACAGAGGGATGAATGGGGTTAGACCTATCGCTGCATTTCTAGCAGCCATCCTATTACAGCACTGAATAAAAGCAGGAATGGCACGTCTAGCCTAGGTTAATAAACCCTACCGAGTGCATGCCTTGAAAGCACTACGAAACAGCCTTAAGTCAGCTTGAGATAACTAATTTCAAGCATGGCTGTCTAGTCTGCCTGTCATTCCTATTGTCCTTCCAAACTATTTCAGACATTTTGAGCAGGGAGTACTAAGCTATGAGTTAGCAGGGGTTGTGACATTAATGGTCCAAAAAGGTTTAAGCACCGGGAGGGAACGATGACAGCGCTTAACAACTGGTGGCAGTTTGGAGGATTCCGCTGGATCTCTGTTTATTAATAATTAGGCTTCGCCTCGGAGGAAGATGTGACAACTATCGGAGGTAGGATTTGCACGGGAAACAAAGGGAGCTGTTGCTGTTCGGTGCCCATTGTTTGTGCTTTGCTCCCTGGCTTTCCCAGCGCAGCCAGGTGCAGTCGGCAGCGGCGAGGCGGCGGCGGCGGGGAAGGGGTGATGGGACGAGGGGAGAGCCAAGGGTGGAAATGCTGTTGATAGTCCTGCGTTTTATGGCAGAAATGCCCCGAGGACAAACTGGCTCAAATCTCGCCGCCTGCTGAGTGTGCATTCCACGTTGCTCTTCCCACGGAGTAAAATGCATAGAGGTCATGCAGAAAACACTTTACTCCTTTTCTACAGAGCCAGCTGGGCTGTTTCCGAGGTGGGAGAGGGGAGAGGGGAAGCTGCCCTAAAATAAAAGGGAAGAGGAAAGCTATGGAGCCTGTAAGACGAGGGAGACATGCTATTAATGTGTAAAATGTGTCTAGAGTGCCACCGATGTCATTTGAAAAGGGGAAAACAGAGCCAGGGTGGGGGACGGGAGGGATTTTCCGGGTGAGGAACTCCTTAGGTTATAACCTATTGCAAAAAAAGACATGATGTGTCCATCCATTTTGCATAATCAAAGCTTCCTCTGCACTGTTGGCATTGTTTTGCTGGACGAGAATTGTAGTTTCAGACAGAAAAAGGTACGGTTTCCTCCCGTGCCACCGACAGCCCCCGGCCACCCTCTGAGAAACAACAGTGTGGGGAAGGATGTAAACGACGTTTAGTTGGATGCTGAAAGGATTGGGAGCGGGGGCTGAAGGGGGGAATGAACGCCTAGTAGTATAACAGGAAAGCTTCCCCTTGAAAAAGCTTGTTTCTGCCTAGCTAGAAGTCCAGGAGGTGATATGCAATGTTAGAAGCCTCATGTACTTTTTTAAGATGCGCCTGTTTAGCGTTACAGACAAGAAAATGTCCGAACACCAGAGAGCCGGGTCTGCATGGCAAAGCAGGGCAGTGAGGTTTGCATGGGGTCCCGGTCAGTGCCGGGCTGCAAGTTTGCATTTTTGTCATTGCATATGACCCTCACCAAGATAAGCAGCGGGAACTTAACGAATGAAAATCCTATGTCCGTGCATATGCAGAATCCTTATCATTTGGTGTGTTTGAGCTGAGTGTGATGTTCCCTGCGTTGATGAATTGTTTCGACCTGTGCATTAAAGTTTCATTTCCAAACAACCAAGAGACTTCAGAGTGAGTGGTATTTAGTAACAAAAAAACATTCTGCTTGCGGAAATGCTTCTCACAGGAGCTATTAAAAATGCACTTAAAGGAGCTGAGAGTCATATCTTGCAGTAAGAGGTATGGTATCACTTGCTCTACTAAATTTTAAAACTAGGGTTATGATGCCATTTTAAATCTACTTTAATGTGGGTGTCATTAAGCATGCTTTACAATACTGTTGTCAAAAGCTCGCAACGTAGAGAATTCTGTTAGACTGATTATTTTCATTAAATCTTCATTAGAAAAAGAATTCCTATATAGCAGCAACTTACCAAGTAATTTGAATTTACTCACCCTAACTAATGTTCCCTTTAAGGAGAATTTCAGTGTGTTATACTACGTTGTAAATAGGACATGATGTAGTTCATTTAATAACAAAACACTGATGACAATTTAACAACAAAAGTGCTAAATGCCTTCAGTCAGAGTAAATACAGATTGTGCCAAAGAGAAGCAATATTGGAGCAGGAATGGTAAGAATTCCTTTTAAGAAACATAACATGAATATTCTTCATTTGATCCAAGCAACAACTTTTCAGTCAAGTGCATTACTTTGTGTTGCAAATTGGGGAAAAAGTCGTTTCGACCTCTGTTATATACACTACTTGGTATATAAAGACAACAGTGAAAACTTTCTTCCAGAGAAATTGTTTCTAGAGCTTTGCAGTATGGATCAAAGAGATATTATGCAGAGATACTAAATCTGTGTCAGAAATGAGCAATGCATGTGGAAATCAAGTACCTGTTTTTTCTTCTCCATCTCACTTTTGTCCAGAGGCTTGGACAATTTTACTTTGTTTTACTTCAGTGCCTTTCTGAGGGAAGGGGCTGAAGAGGTAAAACCAAAAGTAGGTGGGAGACTGCGTTCAACCTGTGCCCAGCCACAGACTTCTCGGGGGAGCTGGACAAGTCCCCCAGCCTCTTTGCAAAATGGGCAGGGTAATAGCCCTGCCTTGCAAATAAGGGTGAGGGTAGAGTACGAAAGATGCAATGGAAGTACAGACGGCAGTACTCAGGAAACAAGGCTGAACATAGAGCTCCAGATAAGGCAAAACGCAAATGAAAATTTTGTAGCAGGAGCAGGTTAACGTTTTAGGCGTTTTCAACTGTAAAATAAGACATATTGCAAATCCCAGATCCAAAACTAAACCTGCTTTCAAAACCATTCCAGACAAATTTTCCACTTTCAAAAACTTCTGCCAGCAGCAAATATCCATTCATCTGAGAGCCTGTCAGAAGTGACTCCAAATCTCTCAGCATTCCTTTTGCTCCATCAATGTACAACAGATAATGAAACAAACTGCATCAGATTGATTCACTGTACTGAGAAACAATTTCCCTGTTTTCTTCAGATGCTCAGCGAGTACTTTTTGCCATGAATCTCACTTGTCCTTCTGCTTATGAATTGTCTGTGGAGCTCATGCAATCTTCTAATTTATTTATTTGATATTATTTGGGAATTTCTTCAGTGAATAACTCTTGGCTTACAGATCTTTTGGGAATGGCAAATGTTTGCAAATTCATACTGTGTTGCTTATTTCAGTCATGTGGTGTTCCTTCATTAGATGATTTGTGTAGCTAACTTGCAGAAAGTGAATTGCAAATTTCACAACCAAGAATACTGTTTCATATTGGATTTCCATCACTATCTGAGCAGTTGGGTTTAAAATTCATGTCTTGCAAGTAGTCATACAAGCAACACATAAGCACTGAAGTGCTCCCACCAGACAGATGTGAGAGCCGGGTTAAACAGCTCTCAGTTTCCTATGAATATTCATGAAAAGTATTTGAATTCTTGCAGCTCAGTTAAAATGAATGGTTAACGTCATCCATCGTGCACTTCATGGGCCGTTCTCTCGCAGTGTTTGCCATGTCCCCACATTCTCCCTAACTCTCCTGTGTAAGTCCATGATGCCTGTGGAAACTGTTTGTGCAGCCAAAATAACGGGAAAAAACCCATCATGGAAATTTCTAAATTTTCCACGTTGTAGCCTCTTGTGTTGTGCCTGTCTTCCACATTGCGTGACATGAACAGAGCCAACAGAGAGGACGGAGCATCAGTGGTGAGAAGTGAACACTGAAAGATGGGAAAAATCAAGGTGACCCCTGGCAGAGAGGGGATCAGCCACACATAGGGTATGTACATAGGAGGTAGGCATTGACACAGTGTGAACACATAAATACACGAGTATAATTTTTAACAATTAATCTAGTGAAGTTGGGTCATTAACCTCAAGGTTTATGGTCTTACCAGACCTAGCCCATGGCAAACCCTGGAGCTGTTGCTCCCAATCCTTCCCCCATGCAGGTGCTACGTGGGTGCTCGCTGCAGGTGCAATCAAGCAAGGAGGTGACATGGTTTAGCTTTTATCAGGCGGCAGTCTGATGACATGCCAGGGAGGTATGGGAAGAGTTGTGAAAATAATAGACAAGAAGAAAACTAACTAACTAACATCTGGTGCATGGTTTAAAAGCAGTGAAAATCAGTTGGGTAAAGAATTTGTCAAGTATTTTTTCTCAGAGACAAAAAAAAATTCAGCTCTCAAAACACCAATCTGTTTTGACTCAGAAACAAATGAAGAGGAAAACATTATAAAATATTAATATATTTGCATTTTGAATTATCTTTGCACTGTACTTATGTCATATAGGAGGAAACCTCAGAGTTTCTCAGTGAGAAACCTCACTCCTACAGAGTGAGCTGTATTGTCCAACTACTTCCCACTTTATGTAGAATGTCAGGTGTGTGCTGAACCAACAGGGTTGCTGTGACTGCACAGAGCCGACCAGCAGTGCTGCACCCCCATTAGATGGCCTTTTTTACCTTTTCAATGGTCTTAAAGTCCAATGATCCTAGATGTCCTTATTTACTCTAAAAATAGAAACGTGCCTAAATCTCACGCAGCGAGCGCCGTGTGTGAGCCATGCAGCAAGAGTCACTATGGGCGACACATGCATTCATATTCTGTCAGGGCACGTGTAACACCAGATTAATATTGCTAGGGGAGAGTAAGAGAACGAGAAGAATTAGAGGAACTAAAATCAAAGCAAACAGAGGATCTTTGCTAGGACAAAGATCGACTCAATGTAGTCTGGAGTAAAATTCCAACTTGAAATTCCCCCTGGATACCCCTAAATCCCCTATTCAGCCTTCAAATACCTCTTTTTCTTTCTTCATATAAAGCTGTCCTATTGCCCATAATTAACCCCCATCTCTGCTCGTGCCAAGTAGGATAATTTTATATGTACCATTTTTAAAGAAGTAGTTAATTTTTAAAGGAAAAACACAGAAAAAGTCAAATCCCAGCTTTCTCTGCCCACATTGCTGGTTGCCCCTCTGGTTCGTGCGTTGGTGCCTCTGATGCTTGGTCAAGAGCAGATAGCTCCCACTGGCAAGCCCTGCAAGGACACACAGCGACATCTTGGAGCTGTAGCACCTTCTTCTAAGATTCTTGAAAGGTTGGAGGCAGCGACACAGTCACAAGTGCACCTGGGCATCCCCACTGTTTATTTATCATCCACTATAACTCCACAGGAGGAGTGACCTGGCAGCTCTGAGGTCCTCAACAGCCTTTCAAAACTACTCCAGTAAATGCACAAGCTCTTTAGGTAACGCTTCATATCATGTAACTGGGCAAAACTTCATCAAAGCCTGCACCAGCCTGTCTTGCCTGCTGAATCCTTGGCACTGATCTGCACCACAACTCCCCATCACGGGGAATTGGTAGATTCAAAAGTCACAGGGAAGGCGTCCTTCAGGGGAAAAGAGAAAAATATCGAACTAGCTGTAGATGTTAAGTGTCTCTGAAACCCTGAAAGGGGGTTATAGCTAGGTCCCCAGATTGCGGACATGATGGGTATAATAAGCAGCCGGGACCTGTGCCACAGTGATCCCCAGATACCCAGCAATTTTGTCTGAATTCAGCATTCCTCCCACACTGCGTGCCACTGCATTGTCCTAAATGAACCACTGCCAGAAGGATTTTGAAGACCAGAGGAGAAAAAAGAGCATTTCTCCCAATTCCTCAATTCCCTTTCAGTGGATTGCTGTGGGACTGAAGTTTCTGCTTAAGCCCAAAGTGGTTCATCTGCCCAAGGTCACCACCCTGGTAGGAGCCCTCTGGATGGCACTGTCCTTGCATGCCTGCTGAGGCGCGGTACCAAAGAAGGGACAAGATAACATTGCCTGCCTTAAAGAAATGTTGCAGAAAACATTCAGTATACTAGCAGGCAAGCTATTTTCCACCTCAGCAGAGTGGTAATTCTTACTGACAACTATTAGTTATTTGCAAATTTAGATAGACCTTATAAACGTCAGGCTTCTGAGTGAATAAATAATGTTTCAGAGCAATAACTTGAAATAAGTCAAACTAGGAATGGTGAGAAGACCAGGAGTATGGTCCCTCTGGGACACACTCCCTACCACTTCTAATTAATATCCAGTACTTAAAGCATCGCAGCGCATGGTTAAATCAAAGTCAGAGGAAACAAAGGAATATAAAATCCTTCTGGAGACTTGCGATCCTTTCCATCCACAGAAGTGGGTGTGCTCCTCAGTGCTACTGCCAACAGGCTGACTCTCTGACCTTGGTTAGGGATATATGTTCTCTTGGGGTGGGGAGGGACAGCCCCAGCGACCCAGCAGCCAGGCTGCCCTGGCAGTTTGCAGCTGCTCCAGGGCTGGCGTTGCCCCTTGCTCTCCCACTGCCTTCTCCTTCCCACCCAGCCACCCCTTCCTGCACTTCCCAGGCTCTCCTGACCCTCTGGGGAGCCACCTCAGATCTAGGCTGGCTGAGGGAGCCCAGTTGGGACCCAACGAGCACCGGAGCTGGTGCCAGAAAAGCAGGAGAAGAGCATAGTCAGGAGTGAGGTTAGAGGAGGAAGGAGCAGTCACAGTCCTGGCACAGCACATTTTCTAGCTAAACACCCCTAATTTCCTCTGTCCTAATGATGCAGTGAGAATGCTGCAGAAACAGGCTTCACATAACCACAGCTCGTCCACCACAATGTTATAGAGCCCAAGAGTTGTAAAAGAACAGAAGGGCAGAAGAGGACAACAGCTTGTCTGTGCTCATTGGTCTTCAGTCATCGGGGCCCATCTAGCTATTGATGAGCAGTTTTTAAGCTTATATGTTGAATTCCAGAGCTGCTGTTGTGATGAGGGAAAGAATTGATTCAGCTCTGAAAAAGAGTGCTTGCAGAGCAGGTGTAAGGATGAATGTTGTGATTTGGTGAAGTTTACTGATCCAGGAAATAAGAGTTTCGGAAAGAAAGCCTGAGTGGAAAACATCATTGCAACCAGGACGTCTTTCAATTCCTTCAACAAAGCATATATACTTCAAGACGCAGGAAGCAATAATCCAAGCAGGGAACAAAGGAAGTTCATTTGTAAACATAGCATTTTATTAACTGGAGGATCTGCAAATGAAAAGTCCCCTAGCTTTTGAAAACCCATGTCAATGATCAGGGTATAACAAACTTCTGACCAATTCCACCTCTTTGTTTGCTTCCTTATATATAACACATTGATCTTGCTGCCACTCTGCTCTTTGAAAGCTCTGCTGCTCTCCTAATTATTAATTGCATGAAATGTGTATTCCCCCATCTTGCTAAAAGCATCAGAGGACATACTCTCTGGTTGTGAAATATCCCAAGAAGTCCACAGGAAAATCTTTTTTGGTGGAGTTTAATTAAGATGAGCCAGTAATTTTGGGTGCAGCTAATTTGGAAGGATTTTGTCACAGGTAAACAAGCTTTGGAAAAAAAAATGCTTTTATGTCTCTTTGCTTTCTGTTTTAGTCATATTTCAAGTGGATTAGTATAATCTTTCCTCGGCCAAACTCCACAGCCAGTCTATTCCATCATTGTTCTAATTTTACAAAAAGAAAATGACTGAAAGCAATTAATTAAAAATCTCTTCAGAGATGCATATGTGGATGCGCTTATTCACTAAGAACTCACAAAATAACTCTGCATTTTAAAACAATTTATCCGGTGCATTAAGCGTGAACAGGATGTCTTTGTTAAGTGTGCCTGCCTTTAGATGGTTCCCTACATGAATATGCTTGTCGTGTACAGATATCTGCAGTAACTCAGCTCAGTCAGAGAGGATCCCCTTTTAAACTAGGTTTCAGTTTCTAGGCAGGTTTTCTTTTTTCTTTTTCCTGTGTGATGAAGAAGTTGATTGATTTCAAGTGAGGAGTCTTTCCCTACTGGGACCTGGACTGTCAAAAGCCATCACAGAACTTGAGAAATTCTGTCATAACACCAGAAGCCCTAACTCTGCTCCAGAATCATCAGAGTTCAGGGAAAATTCCCAGTAATTGACAACAGAAGTTTTCTTAGCAATGATATTCTGCCAGACTGAGACATTATTTTCTGAACACACAGGCACCCACATGGGGGACAGGACCAACACAAACACTAAACTCCTTTGACGTGAGTGAATTTATCATTAGCAAGAAGACATGAGTGTCTTCACACTAGAACCTTGGACTAGACTATTCATAAACTCTTAAGGTCAATCAAAAAAGCAAATTCCCATTTTGTAAAGTTTCTTCGATTTCTTATGAGCCAAATAAAAACTCTAAATTTCCTTGAATTCAGGGTGAGGGAGAAGGAAATCAGGACTCTTGATCTCAAAGCTGTGCCCTATCTTCATAAAACTCCAGCATATCTGCGCTGTGTATGGAAATAAGCGTTCAGCACCCAGCACAAGGTGCAAAGGTTCTCCTGGCAGAGCAGAAAGAAGTTTCCTCTGCAGAGGAGTTCGTGCTCGGTAGCGAGTGTTCATCTACAGAGTCAATCCAGCAGCCCTGCTAGTCTGCAAGCACACTTCCCAGGCAATTTAAAATATACCTAGGGAGGTTCCTAGAAGATTTCACATACTCCACCTCTTCTTTGAGCAGGAAATCTTGGACAAAGGTATTTTGCCAGCCCTCTTTGTCACTGATTTCATTTATACCTTCTTCCACTAAAACATGCTCTGTTTGTCTACACTTTCTACTCTTTGCCTGCTCTTTCTACTCTCCATTCTGCTTGTCTCTATTTAAAAAGCCTCACATATCACAGCCTGCTGGTCACTAGCCAGATATCCAGATGGTACTTATATACCACATTGATAGGTGCCTTAGAAATAGCAGGGAAAGAGGGAAAAAATATCACGGGAAGACTTGAGATGCTCTTTTTGATAAATGGCAATTGTAGATCTAATTAGCCGGTTCCCTCCTTTGGAGAAGCTGGGGAAGCAACAACAGTTGCAGTCCCACAGAGCAAATACATGAGGACATGTCTCTTGCTGTCAAGTTTTAGCTTTCCACTCAGAGCCATGTCAGGTGGATGGTCTGTCTATCCATCACTCTTCTTTGAAAGACACCAAGTTTTCATCTGGGTTTGAAGGTTTCTCTCAGTGCCTGTCACCATACTGCCTCAGCACCACTACACTGTGTCAACTACTTCTGCAGAGACAACTGGTTTCTAGACTAAAGAACAAACACTGCTCACCTTAATTGTGTGAGTGTCCCTCTGGCAATAATCAAGCTAATTGCCTCAATAAGGCCAGTAGGATTTGGCCCTAAATCAACCAGCAAAATGATTTAAGCATAGGTGCATGAGTTCCTTACAACTCCAGGCCCACTTATTAAACATTATTTACATCTCACTTAGAAATGCTGTCTATTTTCTCTCTCCTGTTTGCCAAAAAGAAAGGTAGAAGGGATGAGGTTTTCAGGAGCACCTGTGTGAGTAGGGGGCTGAGCCCATCCCAAATGCAATGGCAAGGAAGTTGGGTCTCCTTCCCCTTTGTTGAGAGGCCTCCAGAAGTCTGCCCATGGGAACCCCAGTTTGTTTCACATCCGGGGATCCCGCCAGCCCACGCGTGTCCTCCCGTGGATGGCACAAAACTGCAGAGGAATCTGCCAAGAAGGCAACCATTGCCCAAACCTGCTGTGGCTGCATGTTTGATTTATAGCTTAAAGCACCAGATAACATATCCTTTACAATATTTAGCTTGTTCAACAAAACTGATATATGCTCTCTTTACCTACTGAAATGTCTAGATTTTTTTTTTTTTTTTTAAAATCCTATGAAGCAATTGGTGTGTATCTTGTGGCAAATATTTTAGCATGGTAAAGAGGTACCAGCAACTTCATTGGCAATTGGCTCTGGAGGGGGCAGGGAATTAAAATCCTCTAAGTCAGCTGGTATGCTGCACTGGATACTCCCCAAACCAAGGTACCTGGACAAGGCGCTGATAGAAAAGGCTTGAAATCCCACCTCCACCAAGAGATATGTGGCACAGAACCCAGCTCTTGAGGACGAGAGCTTCGACTGGTCTTTCAGAGCGCTACATCTTTTTAAATAGTGTTTTGGGCTGTTTTGACTGTTTCTGTAACTGCAGGTCTCAGGAAGAGCCCCAGGCTGGACTGCGGTTGGCTACGCCTGCCCCATAAGTAGGGGCAAGATGTTCCTGCTTGCCACGTACCCCATAAGTAGGGGCAAGATGTTCCTGCTTGCCACGTACCCCATAAGTAGGGGCAAGATGTTCCTGCTTGCCACGTACCTTGGTGCTGCAGGGCCTTTCCACAACAGGAGCAACAGCTGGCACAGATGCACAACAGTGAGCCTCTGGGGCCTCAAATTAAAAACCCAACAGGCTTACAGAGTTTAGGGACCCTAAGGCCTGGGGAGGAGGTGAATAAGGTTGTCGAGGGACCGCATTTTCCACCTTCAACCTGCCTTCGTCCTGCTGAAGCATTTAAATCTCCTGTTGGAGGTAAAGCTTTTTTCTAAGCAGGCCCAGTTCATTGCCTCCCCTCTTACAAAAATCTCTACACGTCTCTAATCATTTTCACCGTCAATCTCTGCACTCTTTTTATATCCATTAAAGAGTTTATGAGATAGGATGACCAGAAATGAAAAAAGATTCTGAGGATAAAGCATGCAGTTGACTGATGTTAATGGCATTATAATAATATTTTCAGTGTTTGATTTCTTTTTCATTCTGTACACAACCAAAATGTTGATTACTTTTCTATTCCCCTCTCATTTATTGAGCAGCCACTTATATTGGGCTCCACAAATTTATTCTCAGGTCTGTCTCCACAGCAGTTAAAATATAATTAATTTAAAATCCACCAACACAAGAGAAGTTGAGATGATTCTTTCCAATCAATCTTACTAGAATTCATCAATGAGTTTCACCAGCTGTCATGATGCTCATACATTTGTCTTTGTAAAGCTCCTCTGACTTCACTAGCTTTGACACATTTAACGACTGCTAATACTAAAAAAAATCCAACCCTGTAATTTCTATTGAACCACACCATAAGTCTCAGAAGCCCCCCATGAATAAATATCATAGTCACCGGTGACAGCATCCTTAATGATTTTTGCATTTCTTTAGACTGATAACTTTCATCTCTTATGCATATGTCAGTATAAAAGTTAAGTGTGCCAAGATGTGTTAGGAGTTTATAAAGGCAATCTGAGAATAAATGTTATTGCTTAATTTTGCCTTCATAATATATTCTGCCTTCAAAATTTTATTAGGTGTCAAATCATATTGCCCTAAAGTGATTACAATATGAAAAGTACCTGTCAGTGACAGAGGGAAAAAAAATCCTGACTATTTTTTGATGGAGTTCAATAACCCAACAGAAGGGATTACATAGGACGGTGCCAATGATAGCCAGAGACTGAGTATAAAGACCTTTTTTAGTCAACTAAAGATGAACAAACTGTTTTGGACAAAACCCAGCCTGATTCTTGTCTCAAAGGTGATACAAAAATCAAATACAAGTATTTCATCAGAGGTATGACAAAGCCACTTGCCTTTCTTCTGTTCATTACAAGGTGGCTGTGCACTGCCTTATTTTGGCTGGCAAGAGACAGAAATACAATATCACAATTTTGGGATCCGCTGAAAGCTGGAAACACCAACAATAACAACACTTTATCTTCAGAGAGTTGCCAAAATTAAGGGCTAGATTTTCAAAGCAGCTTAGCATCAAGAGTGCCTTTCAGACTTCCCTGGGAAACAGCGAACCGAGAACAGGGGCATTGGTCTGTCTTTTTCAGCCTGCCCCTATAAAACAACTAGCAGGCTTCACACTTTTCCTACAGGTTAGAAAACAGGCGTGATGTGGGCAAGTGATTTTATACTAAGGGATTCCAAGGTCTCAAATGGTCACATAAATTTGTTTTGTAACAGTGTCATCTAGTATCAAAATTCTGTATTTTTTTTGTGATAAAGCACTCACACTGTCAGCTGCTTCAAGGACCAAGTCCCCAGCATGAGATCTGAATGAGTGTCTGTGTATTCAGTTTTGAGACCATACAGCAATATTTGTGTACCTTCATGCAAGATACATAACGCAAAGTAGTTATCAAACTAATAAGCATAGTTTTATCTAATTGGCATATTTATTATTGATGTGTGTGACATGGTAGCCAATTAAAGCCTCGGGCTGTGCCAGGTGGAAGACAAATATATAACCATAAAGATCAATTAAATGCATTTAGACATCACACATGAATTCAACACTTGCAAAAGGTGTTAGGCAACCCCACAGGGATTGCCTGAGCCGTGGGAGGAGAGGCAGCACCCCATTTCTCCCACCCCGGTAAACGCACCAGCAGACTTTGGAGAGGTGCATTGGAGAGGTACCGAGGATGGGCCGGCGCAGAGCGGAACCTACTGGGAAAATGAGCTCAGTGGGGCAGAAGCCTGTGAGCATCACACCACATGGTGACCCCCGGCCAGTCCCCAGGCTGGATTTTGGCAGGACTGAAGTCCCGCTACAGCCAGAGCTCTCCCACAGCCTCACCCAGGCGCTTCTTGCCCAGCTGCAGTCCGGCAGGCCTGAGTATATCTTTCACAGAAGCAAAACACAAAGCGTATGCATGTTTGCTGCGTAGGTTCTGGACCTAGATATATGTTTTTGCAACATCTCAGAGGAGCAGGGCAGCAATTAGCTGGCCATGTTTGAGATACAGTTGGCATTCTCCTGCTGGCCACTCTGTGTTCCTTAAACGCAGATACCTACTGTGCCGAACCAGTGATGTGCAGCAAGTGAAGCCACGCCAGCTCCACGTGATATACTGAATACTGTTATGAAAGCAGTAACCTCCAGCCACCTTTGCTCTTGCAGGCTGTTGGCCATCCTGCAAAGTCAAGTGCGTTGACCCAGCACCGGGTGTAGCCCAAGAGTGTGCTGAGCAACGAGTCAGCGTTATGCCTTGTATAGGGAAGGTTGCACAGACTCCAGCAGCTAAACGCACACACACATTCTCTCTGGCTGCTTTGTTCTCCTGGAAGGCCTTATTCCTATTTCTAAACTGTTTGGCATGAGCAGCGGAGAAGGATGAAAGATTAGGACAGTAGCAGCTGCACATGAATTGCCATATCACAGGTACTGAACATTTATTTTGCAGCTATCTGAGGCTGGTTACATGATAACTAATATCCTGGGGCAGAGAAGCACAGCAGTAGTGGTCCAGCCAGGGAAGTGAAAGGCAGAGGGGTAATTAGAGACCATACTGTTTTCTAGCTCATTCTCTCTGGCTATTTTTTTTCCCTGGGTGGCAGGGTGTATTTACAGCATCATGGGAACCTGACCATCAGCTCTTCTTTCAAAGAGCTTGTTGCCTGCCATTAGGTTGCACATCATAAATCCAGAAGAATGACATTTTCATTCATGAGGTTTCATAATAACTACAAAAACAAATCTTCCCTCTCTGAAGCAGTATCTGCCTTTCAGACACACATTTCCCAGGATAGTATTTTTTTTCCCATTCCTTCTTATGTGTTATATTTCTGGCTTGCACATGACTAGGAAACATTGTTTATCCAGACAGAGTTCCTTTTCCTTTCTAAGTCATCTTTTTCATCCATAACTTATTTCCAGACATGAAAAAACAGTTACAAATTATACCTGACAGCATCTCCCCAGCTCCCGAGATTTCACCTGTGTCTTGCTCTGTGGTATCTTTTTTGCTAAATCCATGTGAATAGGACAGAATGCGTGTTGCAAAAGAAGTGTTTTATCATAAATTAACCCTGATTTCTTTATTCAGATTCTAGTGATATTGTCAAATTACTTCACGTTCTGCTAACTCCTGATTGTCTTTACTATCCATCCTCACAATTGAAAAAATCAAACAAACAGGCTATTATGTGTGAAAAGCAGTTTTTAACACAAGAAAATGAAACATAAAAACAAATGCTGAATCCAATAAAATTCAGAAAACGCAAAGCTACAGCTGTCACCCTTATCATCAAGAGTGGCAACAGCATCACAACTAAAAATGAAAACCCTCAAATTTGATCAGTGTTCCATGATTGTACAGTGCCAGGTACTTACTGTACCAGCCCACGGCAAGAACTGATCCCTACTGATCCCTACTAACCTAAAGGTTAGTGTTTCAACTGAAAAGGTGTGGGAAGAGGGATGATATTTTCTTATTTGCAAGCAGATGAGCAAAGGCACAGAAAAATTCTGCGTCTTGTCCAAAAACACATAGGAAGCCTAAACAAAGTTAGCAGTCAGTCTCCCAAATCCCAGCACAATGACTAAACCCCAGTTAATGTCTCTTATTCCTACATTCATGGAATTGCTCCCATTTTTGCCTTATTCCCATGGGCAGTGCACTTGGTGCGAGAGCTGCCACCTCAGTAGGACAAACGCTCTGCCTAGATACAATCCTGTCTTCAAAGCCAGCCAGCAACAGTCTTCTAAGGAAGATACAATCTTCTAAGGAAGGTAAAAGAAATTCCCTAATTGGTAAATGCGGGATAATTTATGCCAATGAAGGTCTTTATCCTGACAGAGATAAACTTTAAGCCTTGAAGCATGAATTATTATGGCCATTCCAAAATCTAATTTATTAATGCTAAATATTATTACTCAAAGCATTCACATTACCCATAGAATGTCCACTCCATCTCAGAAATCACACTCCCACACCAAAACATTCAATTACCTATTTAATTAGCACAATTTTTTGTGATGGATGTTAGGGAATAATACAAGACCCACAGGCCTGTCAGTTAATGAGGATTACCAGGTTAACCAAGGAGGAGAGAAGAGAGGAGCACAGCATATTTTTTCACTAGTCCCAGTATTCACAAGTGAGATTTTTAGATCAAGGTAAATAACACTGAAATACTGCCAGGCTTGTTTCTCTGGATTTCTGAATGGTTTCCCCTTCACTGTTGCCGTGCCAAGTTTTGAATTTGCTTTGTGCCAAACGTCATACAAACAGATTTGCAGAAAATTCATTTCAAAGTCTGACTTACGCTAATAGGAGCAAAAAATAAATGTGAGAGGAGCATGTCTGAGCATGCGGGCTACGGCTGCTCCTTCTGTGATCAATTAAATGAGGAAGAGAAAAATTAAGACCAAATTTACTTTTATCTCATCACAGCTAAGCCCTAGATTTTGTATAAAAAGGTACCAAACACACCTAAAACTCTTAACCAACTTTTTTTTCAAGCACAGAAAGCAAAGTCTAGCTTTGGGGTAGGAGGGAGAAAACTTCATTTTGTCTTTATAGGAACACTTTAAACTCCCTTTTCAAGATTTATTTTCCCATTACAGCTCTCAAAGTCATATAATGCTCCAGTTGAGATCAGCAGAACCAGGCACGTGAAGGAAGTCTGTGACAAGAAACACATGTGGAAAAATTTTTATACACATATTTCTAAAGTTATTGTCAAACTAGTGAGAGTTAAAACATTTATTTTCCCTTGAGTACCCGAAGATGCTAAGATGCCCAAAGCACTTCAGTGCTGAGCGCTAGGGGAAGACATGTGCAGGGAGTCTCTTCACCCCTGTTTCCCCCCAGGGCATCACCTCCTGGGGAGAGGCGAGGTGGCCAGAAAGCTGCAGCCAATTAGAGGGAATTAACAGAGCTGGAAAGCCATCCCAGGCAGCTATTAGTGAGACACTCAGAGGAAGGGAGAGGAAGACGAGTCCAGACTCTGTTTTTCACTTTCTTGAGTGACTGCTCAACCGAGAAATATCAGTGGGAGACATCTCCCCTTCCTCTCTCGTGTGCTAGGGAAAAATACGCCAGGAAGCAAGTCATCCCCCCATTTGCACTCACCCCCTGTCTGTCTCTACCACTCCCTCTCCAGCTGCCTCCAAATACCCCAGATCATCCTTTGCCCTCTCTGCTGCCTCCCATGGTCTCACCAGAAGGCGGCTTACTCCACCCCAAGCCCAGGCTGCCGCAGTACTCACCAGACCAGAAAGCCAAAGGATATAGCCAAGATGATGAACATGCTTTCTCATGAGAGACATACCTTGAAGGGATCAGATGTAAATTAAAAATGGCCTTTGACGCCATCCGCTTCTGATGAACTGTTGAAAGGGGTTATAAAGCAAGGACCCAGGCAAGACTGTGGTGTTTCAGGGCCACCCTGGCCAAGGGAAGGCCGACACTGCTCCCAGCAAGTTTGCACAGACCTCGGACAGTACAGCACTTCCCAAACCTCCTCTTTTCCACTCCCCAGCACAAGACAAAGCTGTGTGTCATTTACCCAAGTGGCAGCTGCAGCTCCATTTTTCAGATTTGCACTTGCATTCATGGACATTTAACCTTTTTATAAACAGGCAATGAGTGAGTGTAGGTCAGCCGTGGATAAGCCAAGGCTCCTTCCTCCCCTGCAGCAAAGCTCCTGCAGTGAACTCGTGCATGGCCTGAAAGCAGTCTCGGCAGAGGGGCTCCAAAGGCAGTAACTCAGTTATCACTGCCCTGCAAGATACACAGAACTCCAAAAAGGTTCCTTTTTTATTTTGAAAGGGCAAGGACAGCACAATCCCCTTCCTCACAGGCAGCAACCTGACCCTGCTCCTTCAACCCCTGCTATACAGCCCTTTAAAAACAACAAACCATCAAAGCAAATCCCCAGCAAAGCCCCAGGCAGCCTTTTCCAGCTTCTCCTTCACCATCGGGCATCCAGGCGGGATGATCCTACTGCCAGTGATGGCTGGCTGAGCTCTCCCCCACCACAGAGACGGTGCCCGCCGTGCTGGGCTGGCCACTGCTGCTCACCCTCTGGCTGACCTGATCGCAGCTGAGCCCTGGTGAGGAGCAATCAGTCCACTACACTAATTGCCTCTGCACTAACCAGCTTTATGCAATTTTGCCATACTAATTGCTCTGCTGTCCGGCAGATAACAACTTTTGGATAATGCAAGCTGTGCACCTACTGCTGGGCGCTCACTGGTCATTGCCCTGACAGCCAGCCCCGTCATCTGCCAGCTCCTGCTTTGCCCCGCTCAGCTACAGTTCATATTTTCATGCACTTTTCTGCACTGTCCTGTCATGCAGAGGCACAGGTAAAGAGCAGATCAGTTAGGTAAAGCTATCCTTCTCCCCTTCGATCCCATTTTCCCTTGTTATGCCCCTCCCCTGACTACAGCGAGCAGCTGATCTTTTGCAGCACATGCCCTGCAAAGGTAGGTAGACTTTTATAGTGCCACTCAAGATAAGTTAAGGCTTTTAATCTTTCAGAACAATTTGCCTCACCAGCTGTTAGCTATCCGAGTTTGCTCCAGCTAAGACCCTCTGACATCCAAGTGTCTAAAAAGTATGGGGCATTTAAAACCTGGTTTCCCACTCTTATTAATTCTCTCTAGACTGCAGTAGAATATGCAAACATTTACAGCCCCCCAAATCTATGCTCCAGAGAGCTTTCCTCCAAAGTTAGAGGTGTAAAACCACAAGAGCACAACAAGCCTGCAGGGGAAGCAGGTCTAAGGAACCAAAAAAAAAAAATAATCCTCTAGGCAGTGCAGTGGCAGCACACTGGCTGCATGCTGATGCAGAGGATGGGTCTCGGCAGTTTAAATCTTTCCTCCCTTTTTTGGGCTGGCAGCCTTTCATGCGCAGACAGCGCCATGAGGCTGGCCAGCTAGCAACACCAGCCACAGCACAAAGCGAGTCCCTAGTACTGAGGCTGTCCACATAAAAATAATCGCAAATACAGAATAGCCAAAAAATGGAGAGTTGACAGCATGAAAGTGTCAGTTCAGAATTCCGTGGGGAAAAAAGTATAAATCATTCATTTTTAAGGACATGACTAGTCTGACTAAGAAGTACATTTAAAA
Source organism: Scopus umbretta (assembly GCA_013400535.1). Lineage (NCBI taxonomy): Eukaryota > Metazoa > Chordata > Aves > Pelecaniformes > Scopidae > Scopus > Scopus umbretta. The sequence goes on from VZTL01016640.1 coordinate 43,545, forward strand.
TAAAATTATCTGGACTAGGGCAGAGAAAGGTCAGTTAATCCTTTTACTTGGAGAACACAGTTATTCCCTAGAATGTATTTTTTCTTGTTCCACGTGAGTCTTTGTATCGTGGGGGTCCTAATCTTCAGCACAATTTAGAATCGGTGAATTTTCATTTTCACAGTTGCTTTGATCTCATCTTGCTGGTGGAAATGCAGTTGGCTAGCCCCACTTCTCCACAGTATTAATTTTTCCATTGGCTTTATGGAAGTTATCAATTTACTGGCTGGCTTTTGTAATGATTTAAAAACATCATCTCAGTAACATTGTTGTCTTCCAGCCATATTTCACAGATATTGTGAACCAGTTTATACTGATATCTTACTTAGCATCTGGCTGACAGGACAATTGCAGGGAAATATTGCCAGAGATACAAGACCGTTATAAGACAAATAATGAGCTTTAGAATTTAACAGGTTGTTTTCTTTAGAAGGGATCACAGTGACATTCCGGCACACAAAATAGCCACTTGCCATACAAAGGCTGAGGTGGAAAGCACCCCTTAATGCATGAAATAAATCTGAGAGAGTGGGCTGAACAACAGCTTAATTCTGAGCTGAAGTTTTTCATGGGCTTCCTGAATTATCTAATCTGCCAGAAGTGAGTGACTGCTTCTGGGAGTGTACAATAGCTAATAACGCATTCTGGAGTCATTAAGGTTTATCATGTAAATCTCTATTTGAGTGCTTTTAAAATGCATATTACTTTCTTGATAAACCAGGATGGCTCCTGAGGAGCTGTTAATACAAATTAGGATGCATACCATACATAGTAGAAAGCCTCATGAAAAGGACTTATTCCACATGCAGGCTAACCAGCTTTTAAATTATATTAAATACAGTGGCTGTAATGTTTTCCCCTCAGTCTTAGGGATCAGATTGCTTTTATAAAAATATTTTTTACTAAATTTCATTTCCTCAGATTAAAGCCCAGTTTTGAGTTGCGCAACCAGGAGGTGACAAGTTGGAGACTGACAAATTGCAAGGAGGGAAGGATGAGCTCCTTTCATTTGTACCAGTTAAATATCCGCACATACTGTTTTCATAAACCACTCCAATAATCTAGAAAAAAGTATGTTGCTTCTGATCAGAAATTTCCTATGTACATATGGAGCAGAGTTTCTTGCTTATTATTTTTACCTCTGTGTCCTTACGTTTGGTGTCTTTTTTTTCAACATACTGCAGCTACTTTTGCCCTGCACGGCAAGCTCACTGGCACAAATTTATTTTCCATACGCACAGTGGACTTTGATGTTTATTTGCTGTGCCATAACACTAGTGCAAACATAGAATCATGGAGTCATTAAGGTTGGAAAAGACCTCTGAGATCATTTAGTCCAACCATCCACCCAACACCTCCATGACTACTAAACCATGTCTCGAAGTACCACATTCGCACATTTTTTGAACGCCTCCAGGGATGGAGACTCCACCACCTCCCTGGGCAGCCTGTTCCAATATTTCACCACCCTTTCAGTAAAGAAATTTTAACTACTATCCAATCTAAACCTCCCCTGGTACAACTTGAGGCCATTTCCTCTCATCCTGTCACGAGTTACTTGGGCAAAGAGACCAACACCCCCCTCGCTACACCCTCCTCTCAGGGAGTTGTAGAGCGATAAGGTCTCCCCTCAGCCTCCTCTTCTCCAGACTGAACGGTCCCAGTTCCCTCAGCCGATCCACATAAGACTTGTTCTCCAGACCCTTCACCAGCTCTGTTGCCCTTCTCTGGACATGCTCCAGCACCTCAGTGTCCTTCTTGTAGTGAGGGGCCCAAAACTGAACACAGCATTTGAGGTGCGGCCTCACCAGTGCCCAGTACAGGGGCATGATTGCTCCCCTATTCCTGCTGGCCACACTATTCCTGATACAAGCCAGGGTTGCTGTCGGCCTTCTTGGCCACCTGAGCACACTGCTGGGTCATGTTCAGCTGGCTGTCAACCAGCACCCCCAGGTCCTTTTCCAATAGGCAGCTTTCCAGTCACTAGCATCATCCCCATCTGGAAAACCCTACCCTGATATATATTAAACAAACACAATGAAAGAGAGAAAAGTTGCATTGACTTCAGATAGAGTCGGGTCAAATCACAGCATCTCAGCTTGGCCTCCTCTGAGCTCATCCAAGGCAAAGTGAGGTCTCTAGCCAGGCACATTCTGCAAGGCAAAAGCAGGGGACCTGGAAATGAGATGGTTGCTGGGGGAATGGTATAAACATTAGCTCAGCTATAATTACAGATGGCTTGTCTAAAGGAGATCTCTGGCCTGAAATAACGGCTGAGAAAAATTTGAGTAAAAGCCCCAGGATCTGCCCTATGCTACATAAAGTGACCTTGTAATCACTGTGAGTGGCATATGATCTTCAGAGACCAGTTATCATAGGTCAAGGGAGAATAGCTTCATATGCAAATTGTGACAAATAGAACAACTGAACAAAAACTGCCTTCCTACAGGGAAGAGACCTGAGAATGGGTCTTGTTTTGCTTTTCTGATGGAAGGATCCCCAAACCTCTCCACATGGTGTCCTTGCAGCTCAATTCCTGCACCCCAGGGCTCCCATGTCAAGCAAAGAATGCTAACAGCCCTCCTGGCTGGAGATGGATAAAATACCACTTTGCAAACCTTCTCAGGTGCCTGCATTATATGTCTGCGACCAAAATAACCATAAGGAGTGGACAGGAGAGGAATGTGGAAAGCAGCTGTAGGCACTTAAAGAGTAGGAGAGCTGTAAGCTGCTGCAGCACTTGTCTACCCTACATGGTCAGCTAAATTAACAGGGTCTACAAAACCAAGGAGAAAACTCTCACACTCTGGCAAATACTGCTTTCTGATCATCAGTTACATTTTTTTTTTTTTTGCTTGTTTTTGTACCAAGTCACAACTTGGCACCAATTATGCATTTGAAGACAATCCGCTAGCAAAAGGCTGTTAGCTTTCTGTACCATATTTTTGCTCACTAGAAGATTGCAACAGGCAGCAACACATTACAGCAAAGAGGGTTTGTTTACATGTTAAATCTACAGGTATCCATCTACAACCAGTGATATACCTTCCTGGTGTTAAGCACATTCTATGTACAGGTATATAATATGTCTTTGTGACAGACTAAGACAGGGAAGGTTTGGAGAGAAATGCTGTTTTTCAAAACAACCTCAAGCAAAACCGCAAGCACATTCCCTGTATCAGATCCAGTTTCCATCATTTGCATTTTTGAGCCCTATCTCCATCATTATCACATTCTGCCTGAAAGCTTGTGGTTTTAGGCTCTGGCAAGACCTGTTGAAAGCAACATAATTGAAACGTGTTAAAGCCTCTTCAATGGCTCCTTTGTCTCACATGATCCATGATGAAATGTCTGAAGGAGTGTTTTCCTTCCCTCCAGCTCTTCCCTCTTATTTTTTTTCCTATAGTGAACCTACTTGCTGTAAGTACAAACTTTTACCTTTTCACATCCTTTGCATGGAAGAAGTTTGGTTTTACTATGGCAACCATGCGTCAAAGGTAGGATCCTTTCAGACTTCTGTTTCTCTCTCCTTTGAGTGAAGCTTGAAATATATGCGGCATCAAGGCTTGTAAAATCCAGTTTCTACAGATGTCGGTCTGAACTGTTTCTTTATTTATGAGGAGCATCAGGTCGGTCTGAACTGTTTCTTTATTTATGAGGAGCATTGGACAGAGTAGGCAGATGCAGTGTCATATTAGCTCTGCTTGTCTCACAGGTGCGGGGTAGACTGCTTTGGATGTGCTCCAGGCACCCGGGCACCAAACTGAACGGCTGTCAGAATAATGTTGCGCTTCCATTGTATGAAAAGCAGTGTGAAACACCAGGTTCCTCACTGCTCCTTGCACAGTGAAGAGCAGCATCATGAAAGATTACAGTACAGTTGGGAGATATAGAGAAGGTGATAATTTATATGATAGTGTCTGATGATAACGTATGGGATATTCATTCCCATAAGTGCCGAGATGCTCTCAGAGTTTATCACTTTCTGCACAATTTTAGGCTCTACGCAATTACACACTAAGGCCTTCAGTTGCCAGGACACGTTAACTTCTTTTTTTTGTTAAACTGAGCAAGCATTTGAGCAGTATTCCATTAACCCAGACCTAGGAGGTGGTTTTGGCATAAGATGCTCCTGTTTCTGCCATATCCAGTGCCTCCAGTCATTGGCTTCTTGCCTGGGTTTGACGCAAAGCGGACAGCAGGGCTGTGCGAGACAGACAGTTGTAGGCAAACAGATTGGAGTGCTATAAAATTAACACCTAAGTGTCAGGGAGATCATGAAAGCTAAAAATACTCGCTGTGTGTCTACAGCCAAATTTGGAGCTTGCATTAGGCAGGTTCTTTCTGTCATTCCTCACCCCAGCTCCAGGCCATCTCCTCCCAGCAGCTGAGCCAGCAGTGCTCAGCCACTGCCCTGACAGTTTTGGGGTGATCACCGATAGCCCTCTTCACAGTCCTCTCATATGGAGGTGGCAGCCAAGCAGCATGGCTCCAAAGCTGTTTGCAAGTATGCTGATAGTCACTTCTCCAGCACTTTCGCACCTTGCTTACTAGACCTCTCCAGGTAGATCAGCAAGAGACTGAAAACACTCAAGTCCTAATTTCATACAACTCCAAGAGGGTAGGAGAACTAGAGAGAGCAGAGGGAGAATTACCCTGCAAAATGTCCAAGATGCTAACCATTTAATATATGCAATTCTGCTAAAGACTCACAATCTTGTGTAGTGGGCCATGCTCTCCTAAGAACATTTTTCTTTAAAGAGTTTACAAAGTATATTTCATAACTATGGAGGGGCAGAGACAGGTACACCCCAACTGTATCATGCTGTGACTGCACTCAACCACAGCAGAGAGGTACAAACTCAAGCTACAAACACAGAAAACAGGCAGAATCTAAGCTTCATACAGAGAAGAGTTGTACTCAAAAAGCAGAGTGATAGGGAAGCATTTCCCCCCCCCCCCTTTCTCTGCAGCACTGCTGTGCCTTCCATTTAAAATTGAGAGGTGGAGTTAAATTTACTAGCAGCAAGGACATAGGAAAAGTTGATAATAGCCATGGGCTCAATCTATAGGGATTGATCATGCCAGTGATTGAGCTGTCTCCCATTAAACAGCTGATGTCAATGTTGGGTGCTCAGTTTACCTTTCCAGTGCCAGGATTTTCTACCCAAGCCTCCTTTCTGCAAGACTGTCAGAGAATGTGTCCATATCACTAAAGACTTAATTTCCTTGATTATTGTAGCAATCCAACACACTAATCAAGCAGATGCAAAAATTTCTTGAGCAGTCATGGTGACCACAATGTCCTTGGGGGATTTCTGATGAGACTATGATACCAAAGAGGTTTTCCTCTCAGTCTCAGACCTCCCAGAAATTATCTCAAGACACAAAAAAATTCTCCCGAGAGTTTCACAGGACATGCTAGTCATGACAGTGCCTGGCAGCCTGCATTGAGTTTCCTCTGTGTGGGAGTTTTATTTCCAGAAGTGCACACACAAATCCAGGTTGCCGCAATGGTCCCTGAAGAGATGCTCTTTCAGGAGGACAAAACACTAGCACTAGATATTACACACAGCTCTCCCCAAACTCTGAACCCTCCAGTCTGTCTTCCCATCCCCAGAAAGTCTGGTCTCATCAATCCACCTGAGGTATTTCAACCTCTAACACATTACCAATCAATTAACTAATTAAGATTTTTTCTCCTCAAGCTAAAAATCATAAAGTTCAGCAATTATTAGTTATGTTAAACAAAACACCAAAACAGATCTCCTACAGCCTGTTGAAACTTCCCTGATGTTTCAAAGGACCTTGTTTAAAGCTCTTGCTCATCAGTTGTGTTTAATCAGCTCCAAAGCATTGTGTCCTCCAGCAGCAACTGTACCAGGTGTCCCCCCACTTGACCCACAGCCACACAGGCAGTGGTGGGGCTGGCAGAGGATCACAGCCCCCACCAGGACCAGAGCTCAGACCTACTCCCTGGTACAGACGAGAGCAATGAACAGCAACATTAGGGGGGAAGGCAGGCTGAAGTCACTGCGTTTTGGCCAAGAATATGCATCTCCTGCTGTGGAAATCAGCCAGGATGGCATCTGGAGGCTTGCTGCAGGCCCCCCTTTTGTAGCAATCAGTGCAGGGAAATCGTATCACAGAGGGACAAGAAATGAGTAAAAGTCCATGAAGAACGGCAACCAAGTATCTGAGAGAACCATTGCTGAGATTAGCACTGGGTAGCTCCAGCCTCAGCAATCTCAGATGAAACATGACTGAATTCTGGTACATGAGGCAGTCAGCCAGGAAGGGGAAATTATTTCAGCTCAGGGTTATTCCTATTTTTAATGTGTGTGTTTATTTCTGCATTTCAAACAAAATGCAAGAAGGACAACTACCTATGCACCAAATTGCAGAGGTATCTGGAGTAGTTTCAGACCTAGGTGAAGCTGCAGAGGAAGGAGACAGATTTCGCAAGTGGGAAAAGTCATTGATAAGCAGGGCAATTAAAGCCCTTTTACCCACCTGGTGAACCCCACTCCTGGCAATTCTGGGACAAATCAGCAATAGGTTATGACCCCAGATGTTGATTAGGGAGCCTGTGTTCAGTCTGATGATTTTTAGGTCAACTCTTAGAGATTCACATCCAAAAAAGAGAATTATAGGCCAAATGTAGCTATTTTTCCACAAAATTCTTTTAGTAGTCTTACCCCAACCAAGGATTAGTTAACAAATAAAGCAGCTACCCTCTTACCCATGGAAGAGGGTTCACCCAGACACATTACTGCAGACAACTATGTTGTAGCCTGTAGTTAGCAATAATGAATAATTAACGAATAAATAATGTATTTGTGTCTCAATACCCCAAGGTCTTTGGGCACCTTCACAGAAAATAATTAAAACAATAGATTACAAATAAGATGACAAGTCCCTAGGCAAGTGGATGTACATAAAACAACAGCAATGCAAAAACAAAGAGGTTGTGAATGCGATGCAGAAGCTAAAAAGTTCTTGTGTTTTGCTCTACAGACCACACAGCACCTGATCTTGCACCATGCCCCAAACCTGGGATATGAAGAAGCCAAAAACAAAGACAAACACCAGCCCTAACAAGCAATATTCTCAAGCCTTACTGTCATGAAAGCATCTTAACACTGAAGACTGATAGCTAGGCAGGGAAAACACAGGTTTGCAGGCCATAAAGATGCCCAAATCCGTAAGTGCAGCCAGAATGAGATGCAGATAGCTCCTAGCCATGTCTCCCGTGAGGTTCTTTTCCAGTCAATTGTCCAGAGATCCAAATGGTTTGGTGGACAAAGAGCAATTACTCGGTATCTCCAGCTTTGCACCTCTTACATGGAGCTGTCCATGTATTAGGACTGCTAGTAGCTGGCCAGACACCATCATTAGCAGAAAGCAGTCAAGAAGCAGGTTATATAAGTGGATGCCTTTGATCTTTGGGATAGTCAGAGCCTTCCCCAAGCACAGCCTTAACTGGAAATTAAAGTGAGCAGCCTCCTCTCCCTGCTCTATGCAAACACACACACACTGTGTTCAAACCCCTTTCATACAGATTCAAATAACACAATCTCCTTAGCAAAACACAATAGTCTAGAAGTGCTTTTTCTAAGTGGCCTGGTGGAGTCAGAAGGAAAGGTTTCCAGCTACCATGTAAGAGAAGCCACAGGAATTGCATTTAAATAAAAGAATTCACCAGTTGGAATGGTTATGAGCAAAACACAAAATGACTCTGGGATTGTTTAGACTCAGGGAGCAGAAGGGGAAGTGGCTGTTTGCAGTCTGGAACACCTCTGTCCTCTCCATGCAGGTGCTCAAAGAAACCTCTTATCAGATCTTAATTTTTCTCTTGATGGTGCAATATAAAGGTTCCTGAAGGCTAAAACCTAATATTCAATTCTTCCACTTGCTTATGAGCACTGTAAAGCCAACATATTTTCCCAAAGCAGATAGAGAGCATAGCTGTCATGTATGCCCATATATCCAACCTACAGTGTTACTAGTAACCACATTATACTTTCAATTGTACAGCACAGTTTGGCAATGCTGCAACTTTACTCCGTCTTAAGCAAGAGCAGAAATCTCCCACTGACTTTAGCTCAGTGATCCACCTGAAAACTAATCCCATAGCTTTAAAAACAGCTCAGCTTGTCACCCATGTGATGGTATTGGGTGAAGAAAGTGGGAAATCGGCACACCTAGGAGTAGAGGATGGGACTGCTTCCTTCAGCAGTGCCTGCAGTTAGTTCAGCTTCAGTCAGTTGGGAAATTTCACCTTGATTTTCATTGCTTACCTCATTCCATTCCCCATTACATTTGTAATTGTCTCAGAGAAGCTCATCATTAGGTTTCTCCATTGTTTCTGAACTCATCCCCAGGGCTCAATGCAGTGATGGGGAAAGTGTGAACATCCTCATGCATTAATGTAACACTTGTCAACAGCAACACTTCCCACCTCCTAAAGCAATGATACTTTCATAGAGGAGAAAAAGCTGTAAGCCTTTGGTGAACCCCTTAAAACATTTGCAGACAAATCAGGACCCAGTTTCACATGGTCCCATGAAAGCAGCAAAGCCCTTTTAGAGACACTACAGAGTCCATAGGAATTGTATGTCACAGCCTCCCCTCAGCCTCTTCCTGGATTTGGGGTTAGACATCCTTTGTCCCTCAGCTGAGGGAACCTCAGGGTGCATGTGTTAGTCCTTTCTCTTGGTGACACTAAGTATAGTAGGTGGGTACAGGTTGCAGAGCCAACCTTTAGTGAGGAACAGTAACCTTAGGAGATCAGACTGCCTCCCTTCTTCCAGTAAAGCTCAGGATAGTGGAAGTTTCTGAGCGCTGTGGATCCCCCAAATGAGCTTATAAAATACTGGACATTTACAGGTGATCTATGAAATCAACTCCAGCACCAGTGAATATCATGACATGGTGGGAAACTGGCTCCCATGTTTCTATTCCCTCCCTCCAACTATTCAGGACCACTTACGAGCACCCTAGCCACCTGAGACCTGATCCAAAACACATCAAAATCAATAGAAATGCTCCACCCCCTTAAGTGAAGGTAAACTTTTAGCTTTATCATTACCACTCTTCCTTAGTCTTTGGTTCTCCAAAATATCCCATTCTACTGTTTTATACAGTTTTCTTCCTAGTTCAGTTCTAGCTGAGGGTCTCGGGTATCCAGACCATCTTTACTTTGTGCTCTGCTTTGTCAGACACCTGCACTGGCAGCAGACAGAGCAGTGACACACAGTCTGGGATGCTCTTCAGGCTCACCTGGCTTAACTACTTACAATTCCACCATGGTACAAGAGAGATGACAAGCCAACAGCTGAAGCAAGGTTGCCCCTTTTCCATGCTTTCAGCTGCTGAAGTGCCTCTGGTGGCAGCTCAGGGTCTGCCAAGGCTAACCCCTAAGCACTGGTGCTAATGGAAATCTTGGCAGAAGGAGAGGCCCAGCAGGGACCAGGACCATCCTGAGGTCCACCACAGTACCAGGCCATCTGCATCAAGTGGGCACCACCAGTGTTCCCATATCACCTTGTCATAAGGTCAAGTTTGCAGCCAATCTCAGCTGGATGGAGAACGCTGAGCCCCGGCCACAGCTCTCTACCAGTGCAGTTATAGTTTAGGTACAAAATATAGGTTTGCTGAGCTTCCAGAAATGTTGCCATGGCACACATTGAGTTTAGAAGTTCTCCTTCATACTTGAATGTTATAACTATTTTTAAATTAATGTTTTATTGTCCGTTTGCCGGGAGAATTGTGATCAGTACGTCCTATAGCTCTGACAGAGCGTAAATAATCACCACTTCAGAGCTGTTCAACCAGGCCACCTCCAAAGGGGGTTTTGGTGAGTTTTTGCTGTTTGTTTTTGTGGCATTGTGGTTTGGCTTTTTTGGTTGGTATTTTTTGGGTTGTGTTTGTTTTTTTTTTAAAGTAGATTAAAGGGTTATTTCTTTAGGAAAGAGACATCTTGGTAATATTGAAAATGAAACGTCCTAAATCAGAGCCTAGGAATGTATTATTTCACGCACTAGCTACTGAATGATGAATTAATAACAGTATCTCAAATACATCTTCCATCAATATGCTTCTTCAGATTCCATCGGCATTTAATTACAATAAATTATATGACATGAAGAGGATTCAGGCAGCCATCAAAAAGAGCATCTCTCTTGTAAGCTACTGAAATTCTTGTGCATGTAGTTCTTCTGCAAGGCAGCATTCCCCCCCCCCCCCAAAGCCTCTA
>VZTL01016640.1:53872-69478 GCA_013400535.1 Scopus umbretta
ACAAATCAAGTTATTTTCAAAGCAAATTTAGAGCTGAGTTTTAGCTGATTTTCTCAGGATAGGATACTGGATCTTTGGCTTTGGTTTGGGTCTGCCTTCTAAGTTTTATGGCAAGGAATAGCAGTTATACAAATGAAATAATGACAGTATCTAGCTGCAGAGGGACCTTCAGCAGTCCCTATAACCCTACAGTGAGGTGGAGCATCAGTAAATCACACAAGCCATTTCTCATTTAAGCATCTTAAGTCAAGAGAAAATAACTATGACTGTCCTAAAAAGCCTGGATATATTTTTTAAATCTCATAACAATACAAAAGGTCTTACTGCTCTGCTTTAAAAGGGTGCAAAGAAAAGCACACTGAATCCAGGAATAGGAAAGTTTAGGTACAGAGTAGAAATGTCAGCCAAATGACCAGAATGATGAGAAGGGAAAGAACAGCTGTAGTCCCCCTATCAGGCTGAACAGCCAAATGCTCAGTTACAAAAAGAAGGGAACCAAGTGCAAAAGGCAAGAAGGAAAGACAAGGACACGCAGGCTTCTAATGGCAGGAACAGGGATATTGCTTTTTCTCTGTGCCTTTCTGAAGCTAAGAGAAGGAGGTGCCTGCTTTAGCCCACAACAAAGAACTAAAAGCTGGCTGAGTTAAACCAACAAAAATCTTATTTGTATTAAGTATCACATTAAAAGCATATTTTGCTATTGGTTTTGTGGCTCATGCTTTTATTTACATGTATGTTTTTGTCCTTAAAGTTTTGTCCAATGAAAAAGTTGATTCTGAAGTGACTTGACAAACCAAATATTTTATCGCTATAGATGTGGTTATTCAACTAGGATAGGAGATTGCCAAGAAGTGTCCAGCTCCACAGCCCATTACTCCAGGGAGGGCAGGTAACACAGTGCACCATCACAGATGCTGCTGTGCGGGCTAGGATGGCAGAGCTGCACGTGCATCTGGAAGAGTAGCTTCTTCCAAAGAGCAGCAACAACTATAAAAGCTTTCTGATATGTAGTAAAGAGTAGATCCTAGCCCCAAAAGTCTTTGGGGAGTTTGTAACAGGATGCTGACTCTCCCTTGCATCACATGGAGGAGAAAGCACGGCAATATAAATAAATGGAATTAATATATACTGCAGGTGGTGGGGAAAAGATGAGCCCTGCATTCAATTACACTGTTCTAGTCCGTATAATCCACTCCAAATTAGTTAATACAAAGCTCACTATCCAATATCCCTCCCTGCTATTGTTACAAGTCACCATATAGTAACAGCACTAAGCACCATGCAATCCTGCAGCAAGCAGCTGTTCGTTCTCCAGAGAGTTCACAGGAGACCAAATAAGCAAAGGAAAAACAATAATAGTGCAAAGCATCCAAGGTTAGGGAGCAAGTCAGTAACTGAGGCAGGAATAGATCCCATGTCCTTCTTGTCCTTGCTGCACGCAGTAGACTCCGCAACATGTCTTTTAGTCAGTTAGCTTCTTTTCACGTAGGATGCTGTGCTAAGACTCCAGTATTCATGACCATAGTTTCCATAGGTATCATACAAATGAACCAGCAAGCATGGAATAGCGTCTGGAACAGGGCAGTTCTTTCCTAAACTGGCTATAATAGATGTCACCACAAAAAGATCAAAGATACACCCAGTAAGAACACTGCACTGGGAACCTATTTTCAAAGCACGCCACATTCATGTCCACAGTCAAAGTAGCTGTGAATATTTGCGAAGCCCATCTCAAACTCTGGTCAGAGAACAAGTCTCGTTTGGTTTTCTTCCCATGAAAGCAAATCACTTACCAACATATTTGAACCTCAGAGCTTGGAAAAGGGAACTGCAGGACCAGCATTTTCATATCTCCATTCATTTCCATCCCATCCTTTTTCCCATACAGAATTGAATGGCTCAAGAACAGTTCTTCAAAAGCAGTAATAGTGGCCCTTAATTATCCCCCCACCTCAAAATACTATTAAAAATGGGAAGATGAAGCCATCATCCCTCCTTCATCCATAGTGCAACACATCACAACTGTATGTTTACATCTTTGGGTACATGTTCATACTACAAAATACTACCAGAAGCAACTCCCAGCAGCAGAGGTAACAGCACAGACAGGAGATTTGGTACCACCAAGGCTCTGGCATTTTTAAAGCAATGACTGAGATTTTCAAAAGGGAAACCAACTGCCCACGTGTGATTACAAGCCGGTGTGAACTGGACCCCTAACTTCTTGGGTCATTTTTTAAACAGCCAGGCCAGAATTAGTAACAAGCATTTGCTTCACTACCCGCCACCCTTTCGCTTTTGCAGTTTTCATTACACGAGTATGAAGCAATATTGTACTATGACAAGCAGTCAGAGCTAAAGTGAAATGCTACTTCTGCTATAATCCCTCTCAGTTGCTCATTTCCCTTTCTCATGACATTCTCAAGAGGCTTATTAATAACAACTGGGGAGACAGATCTTTTCCATCTCTAACTTCATAATGGGCGAGTTTTCCTTGGAACTTATTACTGGGATTTCTTCCCCAGACATCCCCCTCCATGCCCCACTCAAGAGCAGTGGTATTTCCAGAAATTAAGTTAGCTCCACTAACTGTGTTATATCTCCATTCTTGACAAACCACCCTTCATTGCCTTAATGTTCTCATTATGTTTGATACATTGCATCACTGTTCATTTATTGTAGCATTTTAACTTAGGTTAAGATTATATATCACTGGTGAAGCTCTCTGGGATAAAGGGCAATGAATACTTTAATTGCCTGATAAATTATTAAGGACACTCCTTTAATTGGATAATGTGGTGTTTACATCTTTGAAGCAAATACTTATGGAATCTGTATGGGTGCAGATTTTTTGCTAAACACACAGCTACCAGCCGCTATCTCCCCTTGAGAATAATAGTTTTATCAGGCTATTAAAATAAACACCACACAGGACAGATTGTACCACATGCCAGGCGAGATCTGCAGCTGAACGAAGAGGCAAGCCTCCACCAAAGTCAAAGGAGGTACGTTGACTTACATCAGCCAAGGGACTGGTCTTCTGCATCCAATGGATTTCACTCAAAGAAAGGCAATATAGCAAGAGACCTACATTTTACACTGCTTTAGCTAACCTAGTTCATTTGAACTGAAATGGGTCACAGTGTACCCACACAAGGAGTTCAGCAGCAAACCTGACTTCAGAAGGAGCACAGGGAAAACGCAGCTGGGGAGAGCAAGTGCGTATTGCGTTAAGCAGAGCCTGCATGACAGAAACCTGGTCTTCTGGCTGCTCTTGCAATGCAGGTCAAAAATAAAGCATCCTCTGGAAGGGCACAGCCTACGCAGACACTTACAGCCCATAGGGAAAAAATGGGGCTGTGCAGCTGAGAGGAAGAGGCACACTCCTGCCTGAGACCTCGCTGCTCAACTTTCTCTTCTGTCTCTTCACATCTGTACTTTGAAACTGGGATTCCTTGAAGTTTTGCAGCATCCCTTCTTTCCTGAGCAGTTTGAATGTGGAAATATTTGTTGCATCCTTTCCAGCCATATGCTATGCTTCTCACTTATTAAAACAGAGAGAAGGGAGCAGATTGTCTAGTATGAAGCTTTGCATTGCTTAGAAGTATTCAAGAAATCAGCTTTTCAGGATAAGTTAACATTTCAAAGGTGTTTTATATCTATTTGTTATCAGCTTTTGATAAAGCTGAGCTCAGACCCTGCATACAAAAATACCACTGAAATGAATTGTACTTTATCTCACTCTGACTTAACCCCTGCATGTTGAGCTCTTCATGGGTTCAAGGTAAAGAGGTGCTAAGCCTACAGATGACAAAGTCACTCTTATTTCTGTAATTACGTGGTGGCTCCATTTTCAGCTGGTTTTGGAGCAGTCTTACTGTGATTCCAGGCAGTCCATCCTGGGACCACTGGGGCTAAGTGACGAGCAGTGGGCAGGAGCATGCAGAGAGCCCTCAGGGGAGGTGAAGACAGGGAAAGCAAAACTGTATTAATGATCGTTTTAGTGATTTGGGCACAAATATCCACAGATATCCACTCCTTTCCTTAAAGGGGCATCACTCTCACCAAGAGCCAGTGATGGGCAGGTGTGGTTGTACCCAAATGAGAATAGATGGAAGATGGGCAGCACCATCACCATGCAGATGTAATGGAGGAGTCTCTTTAGCCCTCTGGTGTACCCTGTGACTTCCTTCTCTCCCCAAAAATGTTTTTCAACAGAATTGTACAGCCCAGAGCCACCTGGCTTTGCCTTTATTTAAGGCTCCATTCTCATTCCTCTATGACCAAAGGACAAAAAAAGCAATTTGGGAAGAAAAAAAAATATATACTTACACATATATATATTTATATGCACATCATATACATCTATACACATTACTTTTCCTAAGAAAAGATGACACTTTAGTGTCTTCTTTACCTGTCAGGAGGTCACCATGTTTTGTTGGGGTAGCAATTCAGTCCCACATTCATGCCACACAACCCTCCTGCAGCGTTAGCTGGGTCTGCCCCCCCTTTCCAGCACTTGGGTGAAAACACAGTTAAGTCTTACAGATGAAAAGGCAGAGAGCTCTTTTAAGGGCTGCTGAGGAAAATGGAGTCACAAACCTGCTGCTTACTGTCAGTGAATCTCAATAACAAAGTCAAATTAGGTGAAATCCCAGCTGATGCCTCCTTACAAAAGCTGAAGTTGAACCAGTGCATCCAGAAAAACATCTAATTCAATGCTCAGATCTTAAGAAAATCAATCCCTGTGAACATGCACCCAAATGAAAACAAGCGTAGATGGAGAAATTCCTCAGGTTAATGCTTCCAAACAGATCAATGCACAAACTCCTGTGGATTGATTTCCTGGAGCCCCAACTCCACATTAGCTCTTCAAGGCAATCCTAATCTGTCATGGATCCATGAAACCAGTGAGTGAGGCTATTGCCGTTTCTTGCCTCTCCTTCTCTGATTCTCCTTTCTACTCCACCCAGACTCTGGCTGCTTGCCCACCCCCTCCAGGCAAGCCCAGGACAGCCCTCCCTGCTCCCCACTGCCTCTCTATCTTGTCCCCCACAACAGAGCAGTTCCCCCAGTCATTCAAGGAGTTTCTATCCCAGCTAACTGCTTTCCTGCTGCGAGTCACAGGGCTTTCAGCAGAGGACAAGGCCCAGTAGCATCAAGAGGCTGAGCAAGGGCCAAAACAGCTGCCAGAGGAGGCTCAGTGAATTCCAGATGTGCAGAAAAATCCCCTTCCTCACACAGCTGTGAAGCAGACACGGCCTATTTGTTCATTTTAGCATTTCTGCTCTATCATACCATGCAAATGGTCAGTGAAAAGTATTCAACCCAACTGTGCCCTCATTTTTGAGACCCATCCCTCCTCCTTTCACTGATAGCCTTTTAAATTGCACCCATTGCCAGTCAAAACATCACCGTGTTGCTCAGTTGTAACTGCAGGGCAGCTAAGCTGTGTTACACTGATTGTACTGTTAATGGGTGCAAAGACACTCAGCATACAGCTCAATAACCATTACCATCAAGGTACAGTTTACCTCCAATACCTATGCCATCACGAGAGAGTACGGCAAAGAGAACACAACAATGAAGAGAAATAAGGCAGCTTTAAGTGCATGTTTTGGGGATGGCGGTGGTGGTTTTTAAGTGATTTCAGGACCTTTAGCTTCACCTCCAGCTGGCAGTGAAGCTCCGGGCAGCCACAGCAGAGGGGAGCCTAGCTGGGGCAGAATTCTTCCTGCAAAGCTTCCCTTAGGAGAGGCACTCACACCATTACCTGCCTTCTGTGTTGGGATGAGGGAAAGCACCCATCCCGAAGAGCACATAAAATGGCGTGGCTGCTAGCTTATGGCACAGGGGCCCAAGCGCCAGCCACTGACAGCCCCTGCTGAATTTGGCCTCTCTCCCAATAGTTCTTCTCAAACTTAATGGGTGCCACTTCCCACTTCAGCTGGGAAAACATCTGCATTTTATTCCTCTTTTGGATGCCCATATCTCACTCCCAAGTTTTTCACCTTGTTTTCTGCTTTCTAGGTCTACTGTTCTCACTTTGACATTAGCTTTACCACCACCCTCTCCAAGTCAGTACTTTACCACAAAAAAAAAAAAAAAATATAGTAAGAGCAAAGTGAATATGCCTCTGACTGCCTTGTTCAACTGTAAAGAAGGTCCAATACAATAAAGTGCAATAACAGCCCATAAGACACTGCACTGATTCACTGGTTTTAAATTGCCAGTGCTGGGATCAAATTCTCTTGGGGTTATTCCCACAACAAACAGAATACCTTCTCCAAACAGGCAGGGGCAGGACAAATAGCCAAGCAGAAAGACAGCCATGCAGTCAGGCAAACAGCCACTGCTGAGCTATGACGGTGCTTGTCGGGCTCCATTTGCTGCCTGCGTGCAAGCCTACGAGCGCAGCAGCACCCCCCCAGACTGGGCTATGCATGATGCTCACAAGGCGCACAACCAGCAAGCGGGGAGCAAAGTTGCCTCCCTCCCTCCTCAGGAAATGCCTTGCACCACCATTCCTTCTAGCTGCATGCATTTGATTATTGCTATAGGAGTGGGACTACTCTGGTATATGGTGCAAAAATATATACGCTAGGCTTCAGAGGACAAGGGCCATGATGCAGAGGTCTTGCTGGGAACACGAGGCTCCCCGGGACTCAGGCTCACTCTCAGGTGGATCAGGTGAAGAGGACAGCAGAGGAAAGGGCTTGTCTTGCTGGAGAAACATTTGAAATGGAAATCCGCCTTTGATGGAAAAGATCGCATTGCATTTTCCATACCCCACCACAGCCCCATTGGCAGCTTCCTCACCTGGCCGCAGCCTCAGTGGTGGGTCACACAGCTGTAAAGTGACAAGACAAAAAAGTCCGCACATAAAACCTGTTCTGAGTCATAAATGTTCCTGAATGCTATAAGCTGATAATAATGTAGGTTAAAAATAACACAGAGTTTAATTTGTAGAGCACAACAAACTATTACAAACAGGCAGTGGGAAATAGCTTCCTATTTTCTTCCCTCCACCTCAAGGCATTTCTTATCTGCCTTTGCCGGGGTTACCGTCTATCACACATCTTCGCATGTGCCGGAAAAATACAGGCATGTTGCATCTGATTATGCTGCTTTATCTCTACTGGTGTTTCAGGAGCAATTCCCACTTTGGTTATGCTAATCTGATAACAGTATTTCTGAGTAAGTTGCTGCAACAGAGGAACTAAGAGGTGCCTAGCAGAGGCCAAATCCAGTGTAATCAAATACGCTGCTTTTGTATTTCAGACACTGATGTCGAAGGGTGCGAGTGCATCATTTCTCTGACGTCAGAAACAAGGCAAAATTCAAACTTCCAGGAAAGTTTTAGAAGAGACAATATGTATAAATCAAGGGAGATAAGTGTCCCATGTTGTGTAAAATGGGTATGGGAGCAGGAAGCAAAGCACACCAAAACCTCTCCTAGCAGGAACAAAGCTGCCTGTAAATCCAACATTCTCTGCCCGAAGGCTGGAGTAATTTAAGTGGCTTCTGGCCCCAGCTGACCTCCACATCCCCATAGCTGTGGGTGGCAGCACCCTACTCCCTCCTGAGCACTGCAGCTCTGGTACAGGGGCTGCAGCCAAGCTCCCGCTCTCTGCCTGCTCCTGTGCTGGCAGCCTCCAGCCAAAGGAGGAACACCAGACACCAAGAAAATGAGTCATTTCCACAACTACATCACCTTTAATTTAGCATTACCGTTCCCCACAAGAGAGGGCTGGAGAGGGTGGATGGACAGTCTTGTACCAGGGCACTAGGAGACTGGCAGTAGGCACAGCATGCAAAGCAGGGTGAGACACAGCCCTGCGATGTACGCCCAGACACGCTCTCGCACAAGGCTAAATGGCTCCAGACACCGCAGTCAAGTAATTTGGAGTGTCATGTTTCAGCAATAAAAGCGAGAACATTGTGGGAAACAACCTTTGATATCCATATTGAAACTGCAAGCATCAGAGCACTCGGGCTCTACTTATTTGGCATCAAAGCTGCTACGTCAGGAAGAGCAGTGCAGCTGCGCTCTGAAGCGTCACACCTCTGTACCCCAAAACCCAGCAGGGGATTCCCTGGTGCAAACTCTCCCTATGGCTAACCCAGCTCTGCGCTCTCCAACCTCAAGATCCAGGTTGGCCACTAGCAGAAGCAGCACCCATTTTAGGAGACAGGCGTTTCCACTTTCCAAGGGTCTAATATCTCTTGTAGAGATAGACAAATGAAAGTTTCCAGTCTGATGGACAAAGCAGGTCAGAGTGAAAAAAATTCATTGAAGTTGATCTGAAAAGGACATTTTTCATTTAAATAATAAAACCCACATTGCATTTCAAGTCTAATATAAATACTTGAAAACCTAGCTTTTTTTAAATTAAGGGACATTATTAAACTAGGAAACCTATTTCAAAACAGTCCAAGAGTTTCCTTTTGAAAGTATTGAAACAAGATTTTATGAGCTTTGAAACAAAGAGAGTGAGTTTCAGAAGTTGTCATCCTCCTCCTATCTGCATCCAAACCTATCCCTCTGATTTAGGCCATTTTTTGTGAAAAGTTTGGGTACTTTGAAGCAGAAAAATTCCACTGAGCTCATTCAACCCTACCGCTGGAGATGTAAAATGGAGTTGTAGTTTGCCAAGACCTGCACATCCACCTGATGTGAGGCAGCAAATCCATTTTTTCATGGACCAAGTGGATAATCTTGCAGTAAATAATCTTTGGTTGGTCAATTTACCTTTGACTGTAACTATTTTTTTTTTTTTTGGTCATTCAGGTATATAAAGAGAAAGATACCTCCCCTCATGCTCTTAGTTATAACCAACAAGAAAAACCAGAAACAGGGATATCATAGAATGCTTTGGGTTGGAAGGGACCTTTAGAGATCATCTAGCCCAACCCCCCTGCAGTAAGCAGGGACATCTTCAACTAGATCAGGTTGCTCAGAGCCTTGTCCAACCTGACCTTGAATGTTTCCAGGGATGGGGCCTCCACTACCTCTCTGGGAAACCCATTCCAGTGTTTCCCCATCCTCACTGTAAAAAAATGTCTTCCTTATATCCAATCTAAATCTACCCTCATTTGGTTTAAAACTATCAGCTTATTGAGAATTCAGCCCTTTCTATAGAGCAGCAGGACATGCCAGCCTGCAGCTCCAGCCATGTTGCACACCAGTGCCCATGCAAATACCTCAGCTGAGAGCACCATGGAGGCTATTAGACTAAACCATGTAGTTAAGACCAGGGTTTGGGCATCCCCAAGGATGCTGCTTTTTCTGCTTCCTTCAAATTAATGAACTATAGCAATAGAGGCTTGTATCATTCACATTGTCATCTCCAAGAGTAATTTCAGCAGTGAGTTGACTCAGTAGTGTCACCATCCTCCCTGTGGCATGGCAGTGGTGTGCTGGAGCAGGCACAGGTTGCACTGCTTGATACTTTATGGGACTCAGAGGGAGCTGGAGTAGCCTCATGGTGTGGCTGCCTGTATGGGCATTGAGTTTGGCATAGCAAGTGTCTGAAGCGAGGAAAAAGTGTTACTGGACCAGCAGAGAAGAGCACTTGGGAAGCATTAATGACAGCTTCTGCAGCCTGTTGCCCATCCTTCCTTTCCCTGCACTTCTTGACATAAAAAAAAAAAAAAATCTATAGAAGAGTTGGCAGTAGAAGTGTGTCATCTACTCTGTCTGCAGGGATTAGAAAACTGGTATAAATTATCCTTTTCATTAATTACTTGATCCTACCTAATCCCCAGTAGATGTTGTTGACCTCGATAGACCAAATCTAGGTTTCTTAGCGTACAACCTCTTTGCACTGTTTCCTAGCTTCCATTGCAGAGCTACTTTCCAGCTCTGTTACATCCTGGCTCACTTCCATGGTGGCTCAGCAGATCCACATCATCTCTGCTGTGAGTACTGCCAGCTGCAGGGAGCAAACCCAAGCCCTCCCTGCACCACTTGGTGAACTGTGTGTTTCTGCCTGAAAATGTTGCAAATGCTCCAGAAAGGACAAAGAAGTGTTCAAGATGTCCCCAACCCTGGAAATCCAGGGAGATTTACATCTTCTGGCATGTAAAATTTCAGAGAACTTTGGGCTTTTGGACATCCCAGGCCAAACTAGTACCAGAAGAGCAGAAAACCACAGCATAAAGGAGGCATCGCTGTGGACAATTCCAAGCAAGTTCTAAAGGATATCAGAACTATGACATCAATAAATTGATTTTTTCAGACTAAGCTTAATGGCTACTTATCTCCAATAGCAAAATTAACATTCAATTAGCTTTGTTAAATAATTCATGGCAAGACATTTGATGTGGTAGCAAGTTCCACCAGTCAATCATCAGTGTTTCTTATTATTGCACTGACAGTAACCAGGATTATTTCTTAAACAAGGCATGTTTCCTTGTTTCTACTATCCACACCCAGACTCTTCTGGAGTTTGAAGCCTCACCATTTCATATTGCTTAAGGCTACATTTGAAGGGATAAAATGAATTGTTGCTATTGAGGTTTAGTTTAAAGCAATTTAACCATACATAGAAGCTTGATTTACCATTGGATTTTTTTCAACAATGAAACACATTTGGAGCTCTGCAAGTCTTTTGTAATGAAGTGATGCAGAACCACTGTTTAGTCATGCAAATGAAATGAGAGTTAACTGAAGAGCATTCTGGGGACCATGAACCTTTTGCCAAAACTCAAAGCAAAGAATTCTATTGTCAATCAAAAGGCACAAACATTTCCAAATTGTCTTTTATGCGTGTGCATTGTTGGGAGAAGGGCAAAGAAGACAGAATAAACATTTTCTGCAGTCTCGGAGATACCCAGGGTATTGAGTATTGCAGAAGGGATGCAAATAGTTTGCCAAGAAACTTCTGAACAGATACATGGTGTTACTACTACAAGTTGAGAGAGAGAACAGTTTTCTATCCATCGCTGAAGCACCCCAACCCTTACCATATCCATCTTTTTCCTTTTCCATTATCACATGCGAATACAGAGCAGACTCTCAGAGAACAAGGGTTTCACAAGAAAACCACAAAATTCACCCCGTTTTGCTTTGCAGTCTGAATTATGTTTTCTCTTGATGGTCAGGCACAATGTTTCCCAGAGCAAACCCACTGTCACTCCACCAAAACCTGAGGAGCAATCCCAGGCTTGGCCCGAGACAAGCTGGCTCCTGGCCTCAGTGGCTTTCTGCTTTGGCATAAGAAAGCTTTCTCATTATTTGCTTTTTATAAGACATGTACTTATATACAGGGAACCTAGAAACAAGGGCTGGGGTGTATGTTGGTTTAGAAACAAAGAGCCTGCAACTGTTCCTCCTCCAAGCTCAGTTGTTCTGTTTATTTGTGCAGTTCTATTCCACACCCTCCCCTGCAGAGGAGGTGTAATTAAAGCCACCTGGAAATGTGAAGTGCCTTTCACCACAAAGCCAGCTGACAGCAAAGCCACTAACCCCAGTCTTGCAGGGCCGTATATTCCTTTAACTTGGTTTTACAGCTCTCAAACTCAGTCTGGCTCTGTCCCTGCAGGCCAGGGATTTGGTAAACACATGGTACCCCCCCAGCCACCCAGCTCCACTGCCTCCCCTGGAAATACCATGTGCTGGGGCCAGCAGCACTGACCTTCAGCTCAGAGCACCCAGCGCATTGCAGAGTCAGACTTCCAAGGCACCATGTACACACACTTAAAAGCCCAAGAGGCACAGCAAAGGAGCCGAGACCCACGCAACACTGCATGTGCAGTACTTTCCTCTTTGAACGAAAACATTTTGTAAACAGGGTTTAGCAGGCTGCAGATAAAATTTGATCTCTCTATAACCCTAATCTTAGAGATTACTAGAGACTCTTGTATTGCTGAGGGATCAAAGATGAATAGCCATTTTAGCCTGTGCTTCCACAGCAGCTTTTACAACATTAGATATAATGACCAGGTGCTCAGCTGGTATAAACCGCTTCAACTTTATTTTCTCTGCTAGCAATAAGAGCCAGTTCACTTCATCCAAGGACTTCATGCAAGGTCAGTATTAGATAAAGCGGATACACAGGTCTCACTAAACTATATAGCATTTATTCATTTTTCTCTTTCTGCCAAGAGCTCCACAGATGCTAACCAACTCATTAAGATATTGTCTCTGCTGCAGACACTAGAGTTCATTCATGTAAGATCAGCAACAGATACTTTAAAAGAAGAAATAAAGAAAAAACCTCCCACCACTTGTTACTGTGAGGCTGACACACCGGGACTAGGATCCACTGGTCCAGCACAGCACACGGCAAGGAAGGAGCATGGGCACTAGTCCCAGGTACAGGTTAGCAGTTTCCAAATTCCCTGCTTGTCCCCGTTTACAGGGTATACACCCTGCTTTACGCAGTGGTGACTTCAGGCCCAGGCAGGAAAACAAGGTCATTGTCATCGTGATAGCAAGCAAACATTGCAGCTGTGGACTCAGCCTCAGGCTGTGGGTGTCTCGATGAGACAGACTGCGATGCTCAAGAGATATGCAACTAGCTGGCAGTGGCTCAGCAAGCGGCAGCATCCCCTGTAATGAATGAACTTGCCATGAGACTACACACAAAAAAATATAGAGCATGGTTTATCTCTTAGACTTCACTTTGGTCCAGAGCTACAACTGGCTGTGAAAGCCAGAGAGGAAGTCCGATTCAAAAAGCTTCTGAAAGGGAAAGATAGATACAAAACAAACCATACAGGTGCTCCGAGAACAAAGCATTAACTCCATCTACACTTCTCCGATAATACAGCCAGGTTAAACTGCAGCTGTGATCACATCCTGCAGTGAAAGTAGGCAGCATCCTTCATAAAAGTCTGAACAGCAGAGGTTAAGAGACACACTGCCGGATCCTCTCTTGCGTTACAAAAAAAATTAGTGAATTAGTCAGAGAGATTAGCAAAAGACAGGAAAGGCTGGAGAACACTTGAGCACGATGCCAAAACCCACAAGCCACTGAAAGGCTCTGCTGTTTGCAAGCTAAATGGCTATTCATGATGTTAAGACTGAGAGTGACAGCACTGACAAGATTTATCAAAGAACATCTACTCTGGACTCAATGAAAAATTGCCCCAGTAAAAACCCTGCCAGCTCTGCTGACGTATATTAGCGTTATTAGAAAGGCCTCTCTGATAACCAAATTCATTCGGTATTTTAGCAATTCATTTCTTCATATGAACTTCTGCATATGAATTCAGCACAAGCAGATGCAATGGGAGCTTTGGAAATACATCATTATAGTAAATCAGAGCTACATTTGTAGTGAGTGTAGCAAAGAGAAAAGTTTAAAGTAAGCTTTTTTCCTGCAAAGCACATTTATAAGCAATATGGTGTACTAATAAAGAGCCTGTGCTACCACTGGAGTTTGTATTTAGCCCCCCTTAGTCCAAACAAATTAGATGCAGTATGGGGAGGCTGATGCCATTGCCCTCAGGGTGTGGCAATTAGTGTTGTTCATTGTTAATTTTTCTTTACCGAAATCTACACATGTTCCAAATTAGACACAAAAACAAAAGCAAGAAACTTTACTAATGGAAAGTTAGTGAAGCAGGTTCCAACATCCCTCCCACCGAGTTTTCCCACCAGAGCCGCTGGGTCAGGAGATGGCAGGCTTGGCTGTAACAACGCACACCATCTCCATGCCAAGCCCTGGTGAGCAAGGACAGGAAGCTGCAATAACTGTCACTTCCAATTTTCGTTCTGATGTGACAGCACAGAGGTATGAAAGGAGCAGTTTGCCCCAGCTGCTCTCCAGGGGCAGAGCAGCCAGACGCAGTTGCTTCTCAGACATCCCCAGCGCACAAGAGCTCCAAGTGCCGCCACAAGTCCAGCCCACAGCTTCCCCAGACATTGGCTTTGCGACTTCTGCGTTGCACGAGCACTGGGCAAACTCCAACGTGGAGCAAGGCAGGGCTAGAAAGCTGAAAAGCAGCAAAGAGATGGCTCTTGCTGGGGTGAGGGATTCCCCAGCTGCAGCTCTAACAGCCAGCAAAGCTGCTCCTCAAACTCAGATGCACACGATGCACACAGCAAGACATCACAGATGGCCAAGGGGACAAGGTCAAGAGCAGGCCCCCTCCAGGACACCCTCCACACCACAAGGCTGTCCCATCCCTCAGGCTGTCCTCGGGCACAGGGCATTTCTGACCTGGGCCATGGCAGGAGCTTTTGGGAAAGCCTCCCCAAGCATGCAGAGTGTGAGCTGTGACGTGAAACACTGTGTATCAAACAAGCAACCCACCCTGCCTTCACACAGGCTGGTAGGCAACCGATTCTCTCCATTGCCTGATTCAGGAAGGTCCAAGAGAGGTCCTTTTGTGGCATGCAAAATTATGAGATGGTGGATTCAGGCAGGAGCAGACAACAGGTTCCAGCCAGGGATAACTTTGAACTGTCCCATAAATCCCCCACCTTCTACAATCTGCCCTAATACTGGCACCATCCATAGTCTCCACACAGCAACATGGCACTCTCACGTTCTTTAACTGGGTCCAAGGAGCCACAGAGCTGTTAATGAAGGACAGCATGGTGCCAGCTCAAGAGGGAGCTGGTGAAGCCCATAAGCTCCCTTAGTACTTTCCTGATAAATCATGCCCTTTCTCCAGTGATGGGAAACAGTTTCGCTAGGGGTTTTTTAGGACAGAAGGGGCTTATTACATAAAATCACTTCAACCCCCTGCAATATGTGAGCCAGCATGTTCCAGCTGGCAGCGATACCTCAGCTGCCCCCTTTGGAGAGGGGTCAGAGCCAGCCTGGCAATTCATGCTGCCCAGGCAGCTGGGCACTCACTGCCTGCTGTGCATGACAAGGTGCTCAGAGCCCAGGCAGCCCCATCCAGGCAGAGGAAGGAGACATACAGGCAGACCCCAAAGAAGATGGATTTCCAACTCCCACATGGCCTTGGAGGGGAGGATCTGGTGCCCACATAGAGTCCTGCACAGGCCACCAAATTTCCTGCCTTTAAAAAAACCCAGTAGCAAATTGCACCCAAGAGTGAATCTCTACATTCAAACCCATTGGTGTCCACAGCTGCTCATTCAGCAGCCCCAGAACAGCAAAAATTAATAGTTCATGCACAAGTTCAGTGGTATCCCCTGGTACAGCAAGACGGAGCTTTTAACAGCCAGGTCACAGAGAAATTCCCAAGCTTGCCATACAACATCGTCCCACTCCCGCACAGCCTTATGCAGCTTGCAGAGAAGCAAGCAGCATCTCTTTGTTTAAAATCTGTATGCATCTCAGCGCATCAATGAGGTTCTCAGCTCTCCATATACATTGAAAGGACACACTACACCAGGCTTTAAAGCATCAGGAAGAGGGAGCGCAACTTTGACTTCTGACAGGAAGTTCCTCCGTGAATCCTCACAACAGAGGCATTTGGGATGGTGCTGAAGGCCTGAATTCTACCTAATCCTGCTGCTGACCTAGAGAGATCATTAAATGCAGAGGGCTGCCACAGTGTTTATAAGCCATGAACCACCCAGCCCAGCTCCTCCTCGGACTGTACCAAGAGCCACAGGCTGGGATTTCCTAGCCCCTCCTTTCCCCCAGGCAGGGCTGAGGCAGCGTGCATGCACAC
>VZTL01016641.1:787-19375 GCA_013400535.1 Scopus umbretta
CCACCCACCAGCCGCCCCCCACCACCCCAAAACACCCCTCAAGGCACTAAAAACTGCAAAGCCATTCTCGGCCCCCAGACCTGCCACCACCTTTCCAGCTGCGGTTCGGGGCCCTCGGCTGCAACGGCGCCAAAAAACATCACCGAGGCCCAGTGCTGGCGGGGGGAAGGGACTCGGTGTCAATAAACCGCATCGAAGTGACAAATACACAGCAGCGAGGCCGACCGCAGCCAGCTCCGGCTCCAGCAAAGCCTCCAGCTGCTGCAGAAAGGCAGAAGAACGTAGAACGCATATTGGATGAATTCTATCTACTCCTACTGTAGGTAGATGCCGCGCTCCGGGGAATTCCCGGTGGCTCCCATGCGGGAGCTTGGGGAAATCCAGCCCAAAGACCGAGAGCGAGCGAAACGTTTGCCTGGGAGAGCAGAAAAGCAGGGCACGAGGAAGGCCAGGGCCCTCCCGAGGGAGAGACGGGCAGGGGGATGAACACCCTCGTTGCAACACGGAGCTGGAATTAAACTCCCATGTTGCAAGAGAGACCAGGGCGCACGCGTCCCTCCCCAGCTTCTCTCCCCCGTTCCCTCCCCAAATTCCCCCTCTCCTGCCCCCCGGGACCCCCAAATAAACCCCCAGGCTGGAGGATGCGCTGGTTGCCGGGACCCTCAACCCTCCCAGGCATCACCCGGCACGAACCCCAGCCCAGAAGGGTCCCAGCGGCGGGGGGGGGGGGGGCAAGGCGCGGGGTCCGCCCCNNGGGGGGGGGGGCAAACCCACGTTTCCCACCCGATTTCCGCCACCCATGCAGGCTGCCGAGGCTGGAAAGCCCCACGGTGGGGCGGCAGGGGCCACGTGGGGGACCCCCCCGTGCCGGCTGGGGCAGGGCCAGCTCCTGGGGTGTCAGCATCCCCGGGGCGTGCGGCTGCCGATCCCCCCATGGGGGCTCGTCCGCCGGAGCTCTCCCCCAGGCCCACCAGCCTGGGAGGCAGAGAGAATCTCCCCGGCAAAAGGGGTTTGTCCCACATGTCCTACGGGCTCCTGGCGACCCTCCTGCACCTCCTGCCAGGTACGTGCCTGCTCCAGAAACACCCCAGCCCCGGGTGAAATTTGCTGGTGGTTCGGGGGGGGGGGGGGTCCCCCAAAGCATTTTTAATGCAATATGCGGGAAAGCCTGACGCGTGGAAAATCCAACTCACGGCTGCTCCCCGCCCCCGTGCAGGAGGCGTCTGGGCGGTGGGGATACGGCTCCAGCAAAGCCCAGGGCAGCTCTGGGTGCTGCCCGGAGGGACGGCGGAGCTGCGCTGTCTCGTCTCGCACCACAGCTGGTATGTGAACTGGTACAAGGAGAAGCCGGACGGCAGTTTGTCCTGGATTTACCAGAGCTCGGATTACTCCGCTCCGTTGGGAAAATACTCGGGGAGGATGGAAAGGCAGGAAAGGCAGCAACATTTTTCCCTCACCATCTGCCCCACGCAGAGGGTGGACTCCGGGCTTTATTACTGCAGCTCCTCCGACTTCTTCCCCTCATTTGGGAACGGGACCAAGCTCATCGTCACCAGTGAGTGCCCGGCAGGTCGCATGGCGGCTGGGGACATCCCCGGGGAGGTTTGTGCCACCCCCTGACACCCAGTTTTCCCTCTTTAGATGCCACCGAGCCCCAGCTCTCCATCCTGGTGCCCGTTGATGCAGAGGAGCCCGGGCAGTACCCGGCGGGCATCCCCCTGCTCTGCCGCCTCCACGATCTCCCTTCGGGCTGGGACACGGTGCGCTGGCAGCCCGGCGGGGAGGAGATGCCGGTGATGGCGGCGGCCATAGACGAGCACGGCGTCCTCAGCGCCTGGAGCGTCGTCTGGGTCTTGGCCGAGCAGTGGGACGGGGCCGCAACGTGCACGGCCTTGGAGAGCGGCACGAGCAGGACCCTCAGCGTCACCATCACCAAAGGACGCGGGGAGGGTAATTAATCCACCCCGCCACCGCTGCAGATCCCAGCCTCCGTCCACGCCCGGCATCCCAACTCTTCCAGCCTTTCCTCATTTAGGAAATCCCTACATCCCAATTTTTCCTCATTAAGACACACTTAGGAAATTTCTCACACACACCCCCCGTCCTCGCTGGGACCCCGCTGCACGGAAAGGCTTTAAACCTGCTCGTCCCCCCTTGCACAGCCCTGACCCCCCGTTTCAGGGGACGCTGGGCTCTCCAGAGTGACCAACCCCACGTCCTCCCCCGTCTATTAACTCTCTTTTCCCCCCCTCCGCAGGAGGATGCCCTTCCTGGCCACTGGCACTGGGGCTGTCCTGCATCTCCCTCCTTTTCCTGCTCCAGCTGACCATCCTGCTCTGCAGACGGCGTCTGGCCGGAGGTGGCCCCCGCTCCGGTCCCCCCTCGCAGCCCCTTTGCCCCGGCTCTCTCCTCGCCTCCCCCAGCCGCCCGCACGCCCACCCGTGAGACCCACCCAAGAGGTAAAACCACTTCCTCAGTCCCTGGCGTGAAATAAATTCATTTATTTATAGCGTCCTAACGCTGCTCTGGTCAACACCCAACACCCCTCGGATTCCAGATTTCCTCCGGAGTTTCACCGGGGGTGGGGGGGGGACAACAAAAACCCACCAGCCTGGTGAGAAAATTCACTTTTGGCTGGTGGTGGTGGTGCAAAGGCTGCTGCTGCATGGCTGGGCTCCTGCCTGGAGCACCCCTAGAAGCGCCAGTCGCTGCTCGGGTCGCCCGAAAGCTGAGGGTAAATCCCCTCCAGGTGTCGGCTGGCACTGGGGTCCGGCTGCCGGCAGCACAAGCGAAGAACACCCAAGAGTTGGGTGTCCCCCAAAACCCTCTTTGGGGCAGCGCCGCAGCTCCCCAGCCCGAATCCCAGCCCTTGGCACGGCAGGAGCGGCTCAGAAGCAGCCCGGCCACTTCGAAAAGCCTCGAAATTGGGCGCAAGGCTGGATTAGACGCAAACTACTTCATCTTCCGAGTCAGGCGCCACGTTTCACCACCGCTGGCACCGGTCCCCGGCGTCACCCGCCCGCTCGCGCCCAGGGGAGCTAAAAACGCTCAAAGCTTGGGTTTTTGCTCCTCACCTCCTCAAGTGCAAAATGGGGTTTAATAACGCTGGTTCTCGCTTTCTCTTGCAGGCGGATCCACAGCGGCAAGGCGCTGAAATACCCCTGCCCTACCCTGCCAAAATCGCCGCCCGCAAATGAGTTCAAAACCACGAGAAAAGGGAAAATTGTGAGAGTCTGCAGGATGGGAGCTGGCTGGGCACGGCCCCTTGTCGACTGCAGCTGACAAACCTCCATCAACAACTTGCAAATTTGCCCCAGGAATAGTTTGCAAACTTGCAGGAGCTTTGCAAAAGCTAGGAGGATATTCTCGGCGTAATCTTTTCTGATAGGATTTGAGCACCAGCCCCGGGAAAATTCCCTTCAGATATTTTCTAGCCTCTTGGGGAGGGTTTTTAGCAGATTTTTTTTTTTATCCATTTATAATCTCGAAAATGAATTTCACGGCTGCTCGCAGACGGTATCGCACACAAACCGCCCGGAAAGCTTATTTCAGTGGTTTACCAGCTAACAAGCACATGAGGGCTCCGGAAAAAAAATACAAAAAACCCTGGGCAGCTGCCAAGTGCTCGGAGGGAGGTGGGACGGGACCGGCCGGCGCGGAGTCACCGCCATCTAGTGCCACCGCCACACGGTCCCACCAGCCAGTCTGGGTGGCCAGAGCATCTCCAGCACTCCGCGGTCCCGTTTTTTCCCTTGCAGTGCAGTGGGGCTGAGGGGGAAATAACCCTTGGTTTTTTTTTTCCTGCGGGGTTTCTCTGCTTGGCTTGGAGGAGGAAGGCTGTAAGCGCCGGGGGGAGGGAAGGGATGCTGGATAGCGACGAGAGATGGCGTAAAAATAAAATTCTTGGGTAAGCAACTGAGGTCTTGGACTTATACGAGATTATGCCGTGTGGTACCCCGCAGAGCAGCCATCAGGAATTGCTCTTAAACAGGAAACAAAGTTATTTTAATGTGACGGAATTAAGCAGACCGCGTTGCAGCCCCTTCTCTCCTTTCGCTCACGGGGCAGCACAACGCACCAAAGAGGAACCGCACGATGCGCGATGAGCAACCCCTCTCTTTGCTCCGAGGATGCTCCCAGTTTTCCCGGCTGCTCGGTGACCTCCCCGGATAACGCCCAGAGGCCGGGACTCTGTGGTGTCTGTGGGTGCTTGGGTGCAATGAATCCCCCCGGTTTCGCTCGGTGCTGTGGCCGGAGGGGTATTTCGGAGGGGAAGGGATGGGATGGGAAGCACCCCCATCGCTCCGAGCCCTGGAACACAGCCTGAGAACAGCCCGGGGCTTCACGCAGCCGATCTGGGTCTAATTAAGGAAGGAAAAAATAAAAGACAATGCTTGGAAAACAAGCGTCGCAGAGCCGTGATTCTGGGACAGGCCACCCAGCATCACCTCCCGCGGCATCCCAGGGCTGGGGACGGCACGGACCGGTTGCAGCACTCATCGCAGCCGAAAACCGGCGGTGGGACAGCACGGGGCTGCGAAGCCCTCCTGCTTCATCCATGTCGAGAGCCCCCGGGAGCCGCGCCGGGGGACGATGCCCAGAGGAAGAGTGAGCTGCTGCCCCGGTGCACCACGGGCACCGACTGTGAAAACCGGGAACATCTTGGGTTCATTTTATCATTTCATTTTATTCAGAATTACTGTTTAAAAGTGCATTGTTTTTCTTTATTTCAAAGTATCTAAAGTATCGCGTTATTATTTCCCGGTCTCTCTGGCAGAGCCACACACCCTGGTTGGCACCAGCCAGCCCAAAGAGCCGCCGTTTACAAAAAGGCAGGGAAGGACAGGAAAGCTTTATTTAGAGTAGAAAACCCCGTTAGACAGCGAGAACAGCCTGTTCGGTGGAAAAAAGCCCCTCCATTCCTCAAATGACTCCCGCGGGAAGGGCAGCCAGTCCCACCTACCTCTCGGCCGGCACACGGCACCTCCGGGAGCAGTGGAAACCCCATGGCAGCCAGTGCCATGGGGGAATGGATTTTTTGGGTTTCCTTCATCCATCTTCTTGTCTCCTGCAGTGAAAACACCAAACAATGTCCCCTCCAGCAACTTCCGCAGGAATCCTGCTAATGTCATCTGCTCGGGCACGAGTCATTGTTAAGGGAAGAGTCTTATTTACCAGCTGCATTTTTTTAATTTCCCTTCAAGTTTTGCTTCCACCTATTAAAGCTGGGAAATGACGCAATGCATCCGAGAACCAGGGACGGCGGTGATCTCATTCGCACCTTCGTCCTTGGTGTAAAACCCACGGCCGTGGAGCGAGCCCCCCGCCGCAGCCTGCCCAGCTTCACCGCGCCGGGATGCTCGGAGCATCCCCGGGACGCAGCACCCTCGGCTTCGTGAGAAGCAAGGGCCGCCTTTGCCATCCCTTTCTGGAAAAAACGGTTTTTTTTGGCTCGCACGTTGAGTTTTCCCATGTGAAAGGCATCGCTCCCACGCTGCTCCCTCGCTGCGGGACCTTCTACGGTTTGATTTCAGCACGTGAACTTGAATAATTAAAAAAAAAAGGCATAAAAGTATAGAGATTGTGCAAAATAGGAACCAGGTTTTGGGAAAGGAGCATGGGATCGGAGATGGAAAAGACGTTGATTTGGCTGCTTTTTTTGGCTGCTGTTTGGGTGATGTTTTTGCTCTGTGTTGTGAGACATGAAAAGTGAGTAAGAACAAACGTAAAAGGAAAAAACTGAAACAAAAATAGAGCGTTTTCTTTTTCCGGCCAGAAATACAACTCAAAACCCAGCACGGGAGGACCGTCCCTCATGCCACAAAGACGTGGGATGCTGCTGGGGGATGCTCAAGCTGCAGACCGATGTGTTTGCAGCCATGAAAGAACGACGGAGTTTGGTGCAAAGGGTTCGTTTGCCCCCTTGTATCGCCTTATAGCGCGTTTTATCTGGCTCCTTTAGCGGCATCTCCATGCTGTAGGTACCACACATCTTTTTCCCCCCAGTTTTTTCAAGTTTTACACCATCGCATCCAACCCCGAGGAGCCGTTCTCAGCCCCAAGCCAGCAAATCCCTTTAAATTCAGGCTCCAAGTTTGCATGCCAAGAAGTTTGTCCGCCCAAACCCATCCATTCATCTCATAAAAGTCACCACCGTCCTCATAAACCTTCCTCGACCCTTCCTCCCCATCACTTTCAAACCACAACATCTTAACTCTTTCACGGCTTGACATCTCCCCACGCTACCCAACTGCCTCCCGGCCGAGCTGGCAGCTCCGGCCCCGGTGGGGTTCATCCCAACGAGGTCAGATTTCTGCTGGGGTTGAGATTTTGAGTTTTGATGTTATTTTTGTGGGTCGAGGGAGGGTTTGGAGATATTTGCTTCCTGCCTGCTCGGCCACTCAGCATTCCTCTGTGCTTAACCCTTTGCCAAGCATCTCCCTATGGGATGGGAAAAGCTCCTTCAGCAAAGCACCTACAGCCCTGGGAGGCTGCAAACCATTTTTGGGATGAGCTCGAAAAGTTTGTCAGCTGGGTCCTCTCTTGGTCAAAAAAAAAAAAAAAAAGCCTTTGGAAATCCTTGGCTTAAAATCGATAGGAATCCTCAGCTTAAAATTGATATAGCACAAGGATGAGAAAAATATTGACTGCCGCTGCTCTCCCCAGCTGGCTGCCCCGTGGATGCCCGCAACCGTCCCACCGCAGCCGGTGGTTTTCCATCCCCGGCGGCAGCCCGTGCCCCCCCTTGGTCTCGGCTCAGCACAGCTGTTTGCCATTAAACTCCCTCGCCCCGCTGAAAAACTCGCTTCCGTTTTCTCATCTGCGAAAGGAAACTCCTGAGCCCACATCCCGCGGGGGCAGGCACCCACCGAGGGGGGGGCGGGCGCAGCCCTGGGGTGCGTGGCGGGGGAGCATCGTCCTCCAGCCATTTTTGCTGGAGAAAACTGAAATACAGGACTGGGAAAAGATTTTTAAGACGGGGAGGACGTGCCTCGAGGGATGGTGGATCAAGACAAGGCGAGAGCAGGGTCTGCGCCTCCTCCCACAGTTGTCCCATCTCCAAGCACCCTCCTGGCTGGGAAGGGTTCTTTTTCCAGGTGAACCTTCCTAGTTAGGAATTTCTTCTCGTCGTATCTCAAACTACAGCTCCTCTCTTACTTTCTAAGACTTATCTTGCTCCTCCTCAGTTTGCTAGCATCCATCTCCCGCACCACATCCAAGAGCCCCCACAACGCACCATCACCCATCACGCTCAAGAGACCACCTGAGAGAGGAAACCGCCTCGGGTGAGCGTGTGTTTTTCCCACAAAAACAGATTGTTATCGCTGCGTAAGCAATAAAGTCACAGCGACCGCAGCGCCGGCCAGCAGCAAACCTGCAGTGGTGAGCAGCTCCCACCATGCGCTGCTCGGGAACCCATTTTACACCAGCTTGGTCGCACCTAATTTACCTCCTGATGCTTCCATTTCCCTTTTGCCTTGCACCCCAGTTAACACCAGTTTCCACCAGCGTCACGCCATCTCCTTGGAGGCGGCCTTCTGCGCTGGTGTTGGCTTTTCCCCTCAAAGCAAGAAGAGCCAGATTTTGTTTTCCTCCCCATTTCTCTTCCAAGAATGTTTTCCTATTTGTTTTTAGAGAAAAGAATAAGCAGCTGATATCAATAAGCACCAAGGCCACCCCACCCTGCGGATGCAATATCAGGAGCCGACCGTAAACACTGGATGGGGCTCCGAAAGCACCCCAGCCTGGGGTAGTTCTACCCACCACAAAATGAAATAAGCCCACAACTGTTCGTGTTTCTTCTTACTGATGAAGAAACTGAGGCATGGGAAGGAGAAATGAAGCCAAGAAAAAAGATCCCCCAAGATTTTAAGGGAAGTCGGGAACTGAATCTGGCTCCGAGTCGTCATTTCTGCCTTTGTCTCTTAATCGCCGCCTTCTCTACAAGAAGGATTTGCTATTAATAACTCCTGTTACACTCTGTTATAACATAATCAAAACCATCCTCCTCCTATTGCGAGCTCATCCAGCGGCACTAGCCCTCCCTGGGGAATAACTTCCCAAGATCTGCAACTCCGCCATCGGAAAAGTCTTTGCAAAGGCAAAATCCTCCATCGCTGGAGCGGTGTCCCGGGCATCGCACATCTCCTGGCCCATATAGGACAACCTCTAGCCCAGCCTGACACCGCACCACTTGGCAAGTTGCAGAAAAACTTGTCTTTTCTCTGAGCGTGGAGGCTGCTCGGTCCAGCCCTCGCAAGAGTCATTTCCTGCCTCTGCTGGGACGTCTCAAGAAATTCCCGAGCAGCAGCGCTGAGCCGCACCGGCGGGCGACACTGAAACATAGGATGACGAACTTTTTAATTGCAGCACTCTTGGTTCTTCATTATTCACTGGGTAAATACGTTTCTCTGGTTTTCTGGCTTGCAATCTAATTTAATCAGGCTGCTAAGTGCTGGGCTCAAATTATTTCTATGCTGCTGGGATGCTGCATGGCACTCGGGGGGGTTCTCGGAGGCTGAAATGTCTTGGGGTGCTCGCTTGGTGATGGGGGCTCAGTAGCAAAAAAAACAAGAGAACTGATGCGATTGATAAAAGTTACAGTAAAGCGCGTGCTTGGAGAACGTAGCCTGT
The DNA here is from genome assembly GCA_013400535.1 of Scopus umbretta. NCBI lineage: Eukaryota > Metazoa > Chordata > Aves > Pelecaniformes > Scopidae > Scopus > Scopus umbretta. Next base: position 9,422 of record VZTL01016641.1, read on the forward strand.
GCTTGGAGAACGTAGCCTGTGCTTGGAGAACATAGCCTGTGCTTGGAGAACGTAGCCTGTGCTTGGAGAACGTAGCCTGTGCTTGGAGAACGTAGCCTGTGCTTGGACAATGTAGCCTGTGCTTGGAGAATAGAGTCTGATAATTAATGTTTTCCACATTGCATTCAAAATAATTTGCAATATACAGCTGGGAGCTATTCAGAGAGACAGACACAGACAAGGGGGGGCGGGAACAAACCACCAAACCAAAACCAAACAGGATTTCCCAAAGTATTAGGTGGGCACTTAGGAGACGCAGGGAGACCAAAGTCAGGGGCAATTGAGGGAGGAAAACCACAGCGCTGGCAGCGCCTGCGAAGGATGAGCGGCAGCCTGAAGCAGGAACCTGAAGCTAATTAGCCACGAACACACGTGCAATGAAGTAATGTTTCAGGGAACGTGAGATAGCAGGCAGCACCGGCTGAGGGGCAGATAACTTGAAACCGGCAGCTGCCTGCGGCTCTGCCGTGCCAGCAAAGAGCCTTCCTCCTTCTCTACCGCGCCGGAGGAACAAAACCAAATGCTTTTAACCCCCATCACGCGAGGAGTTAAAAGCGGCTGCGGCGGGGGGATTTCCAGATGGAAGCTCTTTGTGGCAATACAACTCCTCTATTATTCTTAGCATGGCTCCAGCATAAATACAACAGACAACTTGGAATAACTTTCTCAGAAAGTTTCGTGCATGAGATAACGTGCCCCAAGAGCCAGAGTTTACGTTGCCGGAGCCAAAAAGGACAGAGTATCTCGAAGGGCGAGCGTGGGAGGGCATGTAGGGTGGATGGATGGATGTACGCCACGCCACGCAGCTCCTGATTTTGGTCCAAGTTTCCCCGAAAGCTTGGGATGGGGATAGGCTGGGTCAAGGCTGAGCGACGGATGAGGCTGCGCTGCATCGCAGCCCGCAGACCCGACTCCTACCCCAGGGCTTTGATGCCTGCGCAGAAATCTCTAGCCTGGGTCACCATTTTCAGGTCATTTCCTAATGAGGAGAGTTTTTGGATCCGGGCAGCTCGCTCCGCCCGCTGCCAGCGCCGAGAAACTTGGGGCTACGTTACGAAACAGTGGCAAGTTTTAGAGAGGGGAACCCGGAGCTCTGGCTGGCCCCGGGCATGACTAATGGCAGCATTAAAGTTCTTAATAATATAACCTGTAATATTATAATTAATGTTACAAGTATATATGAGTATTAAAATATAATATTATTGTATGAGCATGCAAGTACTACAATAATATTCCCAACTCGTCTGCTTTGTAAGACCCGGAAAAAAAGAAAACACATTTAACCTTGTATTTGGAAAAGAGAAATGAGTGACTTGATACGACTTTGACAGCGTTGTAAGATTCAGAAATCTATTTATAGTGACTCAGCCCTAAGGAAACGGGAGTCTCCTTTCTGAGCCTTCAGCGATTTCGCAGCAAAAGGCACATGAGGAATAAAGCGGCTGGGCCGGTGGCTGAGGAGCGGCTCAAAATGCACGAATCGGAGCTTTGAGATCCACCCCAAAATAAATTTGGGGTACGGAGCGCAGGAATGCGGCTGGAGGGCCGCAACCCCATTACCGCATCTCCCTCTCCCGGCACATCTGCACCCAAAATAAAGGGAAAAAAACTACCTGGGGGGAGCTCTGGTCCGCTCTGCAACACGATAGCTTTTGTTGTGAAGTCTCTGATTTAATTACGGGCCAGATTGTGAATCCATTACTCCCACCAGGGACCAGGTTTTCACAAAGCGCCAATAAATCAATGAAACTATTCATGTGAAACCGTATCCAGCCAGCTCGATCAGAGTCTCTGCTTACGGTGACGGACGATGAACTGTTCATTTTTTGTTTGTTTTCAGGGAATGCTGAGATAGGAGGAGAAGAGGAGATAACAGAGTTTTTGTACGACTACGCATCTCATTTCAGTGAGAAATTCTTGCTTTTTTTGGGTCATTTTATGCGAGCTGCATGAGCAAGTTGCAATAACCGGGGGAAAGGACGCTGGGAGGTCTCCACCCAGCCTCCGCCAGGCAGGGAGATCAGGCTTTGCCCATAAAAACCCCTGCAAAGGCACCGAGAAGACACTGAATCGCGTCCTCTGCGACGACAAGTAACCCCCAAGGGACACAGAGCCCACCCCACCTCCCCGTGCTGCCACCAGCACACACCTCAGCCCCCTCAATCTTTAATTGAAGCCAAGAGCTCAAGGCTGCCGCGCAGGGCCAAAAGAAACGAAGGCGCTGCCGCGGCCCCGAGGCCCTCACGGCATCGGGGCTTTGCAGCAGTACCTGTAGGAAAACGGACCTGAGGTCTGGGGAGATGCCGCTTCGATGAATTGAGAGGGTTTACCGAATCGTGGCTGCGTGGGGATTCAAGCGGCTGGTTACGGCCGCCGCAGGTGCTCAGGCAGGACACGTGAGCAAAGCAGCAGCAGCTGACTTAGCCAAGTTATTCAGATTAATTTGAATTGCATTGACTATTCGGAGGGGAAGAGACATGCAATAATAATGTCACGATATAAGGGTGGGACGACTCTTCCCGAACGCTGGATGATGTGCACGGAGCACAGGTGCCCCCCACCCCCTTTAGTGTCAGTGGAGAGAAACTGGTACCCAGTACCTCCACCGACTTTAAAAGAAGCCTCTGGAGGCCCTCTCAGATGAAAACATTTATGTCTGAACCACATCGGGAACCTCCGATACAAATGTGAATAACCCGTAGGAGCTACACACCCTCACACCGAATGGGTCTGACCACTGTAGATTAAGCGATGCTTTGGTGTAAAACATAAATCGAGATTAAACGCAGAGTTAAAAGACGTTTTTCTGGAGCTGTTCTGCCCCCGGTGGTTCTCCTTACCATCTGAAATCACGTCTCGCTGAGCCAAAAAGGTTATTGAGATGGACTAAGAGCAGAGGTAACCCCGGGAGCTGCCTCTGGGCAGAGAGATCTGCTTTGATTTCTGCAGCAGTATCAGACTGCTGCACCCGCCCAGCACGCTGCCGTCGCTGCTCACAAGCAGACTCAGCCCCCAACCCAGGCAGCCTCTAAAATTAAGTTTCCACCCTATGGAATCGATGCTCGGTGGTGGTGGTGGTGTTACTATAATGGCTTGAGCGGGTAAAATGCCTGCCTGGTTGTACTAGGTATTAATATAGACTCATCAGGACAATGCTTTCGTTCCAGGCGATTACTTATATGCAACGATAGAATATTACTCCGAGAACACCACGTTAATACCCACCATATATTCATATGAGGTGAGTCGTCTTTCTCTTCGTATTTCCGAAAAAAAAAAAGGGGGCCTTCCTTGGTGACAACCACGGTCGTGAGAAGAAATAAATGGATTTAAAATGTCGATTTGAAATCACGGAACAACTCGAATGAATCTGGGCAAAGAAGGTCCATACAATAGCTGCGATTAGTTTGCCATGGACTTATTTTGCCAGTTTGCACAGAAGGTCAGAGAAAGGGAAATTCTTGGTTTTTCTAATTAAATAATATCAAACCTGTGCCAACGAGGGATCCCGCTGGATACCTCACAAGTTAAGCCTATGCTGTGACATCATAGGTTTTTCCTTTTCCTACACATCCATCCAAGCACCATCAGGGCTTTGGGGAAGGGATTTGCAAAAGAGGATGCCACCCCCGGAGTTCAGTGACACCTTCCCTTCGCTCAGCGACGGATAAGGATGCTCCAGGGCAACGATGCGATTTCTGCCCCAAGGAGCAATCACCGGGGACGGGTAGGAAGGCAGAGGAGCTAGTCAGGGCATGAACTCTGGCCACTGGCTTTGGGCACGTTAACGCAAGCGATTTTTGACCGACTTACTCTCCTTGACTTGCCAGGAGTTTCAGGAGTCGGTGGGATCGCCCCTCCGGTGCCACCTGCCCGTCGTCATCCTCCTCGGCCTCCTGGCTTTCCTGCTATGACTCCCCGTGCTCCTCCTCAGAAGGTATGAAAGCCTGGTAGGATTTAAGCACCCAAAGCATGTCTTTACCAGGAAAATTAAATTCTTTCTAAAGCAGCAGCAAGCAGGGCTTCGCAGCAGCTTTTCAAAATAATTAAAAAAAGAATTAAACCTTCCGGGCATCCAGCTGCAATGCTAGGGACAACCAAAGAAGCTTTAATTGCTACTAATGACCTGCGTTTTAGCTTCTTTTGCCAAGGCACCCAAGCGACCTCTTTGCATACAGCCTTCAGTGGGAGCTTCAGCGGTGTGACCACCCTTTTGGTACCCCTGGCCCAAACTGGGTCTCAGCCCCCGGCACCGCCACTGCTCAACCACCCAAATCCCCTTTTTTTCCTGAGGCTGAAGCTCACCAACATCCCAGGTGCACACGAAATCCCCGTCCCACCACAAGCGTGGCTTGAAACACAATAGAAGGACGTGGCAACCACTTCCTCACCTTTTCCCCTCTTTTCAGACATGATGGCTTTGAGGAAGAAAAGAACATCGTCACCACGTTGGAAACTACTTCCTCTAAACGAAGCAGTCACTCCGTTTTTAGTACAGTTGTGACTTTATGTACGAAGTTTTCAGTAGATGGCTGATGCCGTCCCAAGCCATACAAGTTGTGCAAACACTGAAGAGCTTTGTAATGACTAGGTTCTTTCCTATTTCCTATTATTCTGTTGTAAATATGAACTCCTGCCAATAAAATTACTAACAATCAGCATTCGGTCTCTCATGTGAAGCCACCAACACCCTCTGGGGAAAGCACGAGAAACGCCAGCCCCATCCACCCCCCGAACGGGGCTAACCTGCTCCTCCTGCCCCAGTTCCCATCCCATTTCTCCAGGAAAACCCCAGCACCTTGGGGACCAGATGCAGATTTTGCCACGTCCCACCTTCCCGAGCCGCCACGTTAAACGGGGCTGTTTCGGGGCACACCCCCCACGCTGGCAACCGTCCGCCACGAACTTTGCGGTGGCCGGCGGTGAGGCCTTACGTGCGGTCGCTTGGTAAATAATCAGTAAACACCAGCAGAACAGGAATAACAAACGCAAGAAACTGGCACGGCGCTTGTCCCGTCAAAAGGATCTTTTTTCATAAGCTATAAACGAATCATAGAACCATTAAGGTTGGAAAAGACCTCCGAGATCATCTAGTCCAACCGTCAACCCACCACCACCATGCCTAATAGCTAGGTAGAAAAAGCAGGCAGAGGTTTTCCACTTGGGTTATTCCAGAATTGCTCTTAATACTATTTATTTTGTAGAAACACCAGCAGTAGCTGTGGTGCAGCGAGAAGCTGGACCCAAAACAAGTCCCTCCAACCAATACAGCCCGCACCAGCTGCGCACGCGGAACAAGCTGGGCCAGAAATGGGGGTTTTTTGGTCAGGAAATCTGAGTTTACAAGGCTCCTCTTGGCGCAGCTTGAGGAGGGGAAATGCAGTCCCACACCCTGTGTGCCGACGCTGCTTTTCTTTGGAGGGGTCATGGGGAAGGAGGGGCAGCAAACCTGACCCAGGTGCACCCACCTGGTCTTGGAGCACCCGCGGGTCAACCCAACAGGCAGAGCTCATGGTGGTCACGTCCGCGCAGCCCCCGGGTTTGCAGAGCTTCACGCTCCCTTGAGCTGGCCCTCAAAACGCCAGGCAGAAATTCCCCAGCCTGCCGGAGCAGGTACAACCCAAACCCACCCATCTCCTCTACATCCGTAGAGCAGCGGTGCCATCACCAGCCAGCCCCGCCGTCCCTCGCCCCAGCTTGCGGGGTTATCCAGGCTCCCAACCTTGAAAAGTAGAAGTATTTTCTTTTGCAGGGAAGCCAAGAGGCTGCGTAACAGGGCCAGGAGCTGCTAAAGGGAGCGAGACCCGAATGCGCTGCCAGCCAGTGCCACCTCCTGGCTCCTCGCTGCTATAAAAGTTGATAAAAAAAATGCTGAGCTTTGCCTAGGATTGCTCCGGAAAATAATTTCTGAATACATGGCGCTGAGATTTTTAACCCTGCAATGAAGGAAAAAAAATTAAGGGAAAATTAAGTACGTGCATGAAGCTTATAACATGCTAAATCTATTAACAAAAAAAATTACTAAATAATTAGTGGCACCAATACTCAGCAGAGGTGCTCCCAACACGGAGGGACAGAAAAACACAAACCCTTTCCGAAAGCGCGAGACAAACCCAACCACACAGGAAAGTTAAATATGCGAAGCTATATACAATAAACCCAGTTTATTGTAAAAACCCAGCTTAGTTTCATAGCTGGCTTCAAGACCAGAAGAAAGGGCCAAAACCTATGTTCAAGTTACGGCAGCGTTTAGGATAAGGTATGTCCTGACCTAATTACAGCGAACGATGTATAGCTGGAAACAACCTCACTGCTTTCCCAAAGCAGCTACGATTCACCAAGATCTCTTCAGTTTGCAAATGCTCTTTTTTTCTTGCCACACGGAACGCACCTTCCCTCAAGCGGTAGGAGGAGCGCCGGTCCCTGCTGCTGGGCTCTGCTCCATCCTGGGCCACCCCCAACGCCTCGGGTCCAACCCGGGGGAAAAGCCCAGGTTTTCCGTTACGGGACCTGCAGGCTCGCACACGATACCAGGAGTGAGCAAACGCACTTGTACCAGTGAAAATATTAAGAGCTGCAGATGTTGGTATAATTCTTTTTCTTTGGAAAGGCACGCCTCCGTTTCCAATAGGAAAACCATGATCTCACCCGGGGTCCTTTCCAATGGTAAAGCCGGGAGCTTTTCCTCAGTCCGCATCCGAAGCCTGGGCTGAAGCCACGCTCCAGCACCGCATCCGATGCTTTCACAGGTTGCTTTCCCAGATTTACCCCTTTTTTCACCGCTCGTGCGACACCCGCCCGACCCTTGGCTCTGCAAACGGCCACCCAGCTCCCCCAGCAAACCTCCACGGGATAAGCTGCTTTAACACAAAGAGGATTTCCCTCTGGTTTTGAAAACCTTTCCCAGTTATCTTCAGGCAAGAAGCGAGCAGAAGGTCTCTCAAGGCCTCCGGTGTTTTCTAGCAGCACCTTATCAAACTCTTTGGGAAACAAACCGTGCTGCCCCTGCTCTTAGCAGGGCTCCCAGGGTCCGGGTGCACGATGCCGGGGGAGCTGCAGCCCGTGGGGGCTTTGCGAACGCCCAGGCCAGTCCTGGAGCAGGCGCTGATGCAACTCTGCTCACCCTCTGCTGTCCCGCGGTGGAGGACAACTGTGGGCGTTGGATGCATTTAACGTGGTCCAGCCTCAGGAGGGGCATCCGTCCCCCGCGACCTCATGGATGGGAAAAAAAAACCCCAACCAGTGGGGAAGGAGGAAAGGGGCTGGGGTGGTTTTAGAGCTTGTTTTGCACGCCAGGTGTTGGTGATCCTGCTTTTTGCATGGCACTTGTACAGGAGCAACCACGGGGGGATTAGCGGTGCCCTGGTTTCACCCCCAAAACCACCGGCGATGCATACAAACCCGCCCTCCACGGGGCCAGCGAGGAGGTGACCGGCGCTGGGGTTTGCAAGCCTCTTTTTTTAGAGACCTGTGAAGACGAGGACGGTGTTTTGGGGAAGGAAACTTGACTTTGTGCAGATTTACACAACTACTGGTGAGGGCTGAGACTGCTCTCTTGCCTTTATTACTTGTAAGTTGTCGTCACGCAGCATCCCAGTACGCCCATCAATACCAACCTTACGTCAGATCTCAAAGCCCCGACAAGAGCGGCGAACATGAACCATTTCCACCCAGCACCACACGGAACAACCGGATCTGAAACAAAAAACCCCCATAATTCTCCTTTTATTCCTTAACTCTCCCCTTTTCCTTTTCCATTTACTTCATGGCACGCCTCTCGGACCGGGACTCCTGCAGCACACGGGCACGAGACGAGGCGTGAGCCCAGCGCCCGGGCCGGGGGCTGCACGGGGAAGACGCAGACTCGCTGCATCGGCTGACCGAATACACTGAATTTTTTTCTGGCTCATCAGCAACGTTAGCGACACTTTGTACGTTCAGCTTTCACCCTGACATGTTTTTTTCTGCTGCGGTCCAAAAGGCGGCACCAACCTGGAAATGAAATCGACCCCGGTGTGGGTAATGCCAGCGCTGGAGGGTCGCAGACTTGGTTTAAACCCCGCCATATAGGTGAAGCAAGCAGTCGGTACAATTCGGCAATGACAGAATACTGACGGTATTAAATCCCGCCTCGATTCCCCCAACAAACTTTTACTTCCAAATGTGTATTTTTTCTCCAAATGTGTATTTGTGAACACTTCAGTATCAGCTACTGCAAATAAACTCCCATTTCAGACAAAGCGATGCTCTGCCCTTACCGCAGGCAGCGTTGCGACGGGTTCTCCCCTTCAGCAAAACCACCCATTATTTTTGCTACGTCAGCGGGTGACTTTGTATTCGAGGACCCCCCCCCCAATAAAATACCTTCCATACCAAATATGGCACCAAACTGGCAAGATTCAGTCTTTCTGACCCCATTTTTAACCCCTTCTCAAATAACCAGAGAAACGGGCTGGCTGAACTCTCACTATTTGATCCTGAAACAGGAAATATTTTCTCCGCTCGGTTCACACAAAGCAGAATAGACCAGCAAAGATTCCCATGGTGTTTTTTTTTTTTTTGTTCTGCCAAGGAGTTGCCAAAAGGTCTCCGCCTATTTGTCTCTCAAAGTTAAAAGAATCAAGACATAAATATTTGGAATTGCTTGTCTAGGAGGGACTAAGACTTCCACCCTGGCAAGGCACTCCTGCCTGTACTCAGCAGTAAGGACGTTCGTGGCTGACAGGCATGATTCAGCAGCCGCGGCGTGGCTAGAGACCGGCATCTTCCAGGACCGAAGCTTTAAATATAGAAGTGTTTTTTAATTTTAAATAGCAAAAAAGTTTCCCATGCTTCCAGAGGTATAGAAACCATATATATCCCCCCCAGAGGTGCCTCAAAATTGTATTATGCTATATTATGCTATTCCAGAGCTGTTTGCTTGTACATCTATATATCCTATACATTTGCAAAGCTGCCTTCACGCATATTAACACAAAATAATGCAAATTAACAGCAACGACAGCAGCTATTAACACAAAATTATGTAAATTAATAGCAGCAACACCGCTTCTTCTCAGTGACAAGGGGGGGGGGCTGCGGGACCCCCAGAGCAAGATTTGGCCAGACCGGGCAGGACCCAGCGGTTTCGCCTGCGTGTTTGCTTTGGCGTGGCGTCCTCCCCTGCGCGTTTCCCTGTTCAAGGAGTTCTTACATCCTTTATTTGTGGCTTTTTTTTTTTTGTTTAACTGCAAGGCCCAGGCAGCCATGGGTGGGGAGACGCTAACGGGGTGTCGACGGCCAAAGGCCCAAAGCGGACAGGAGGCAAATGGCGACTGGAGCGTTCAGCAGGCCTCGGGCCCGCCGCGGCGGTGAGCTCTCCTGCGGCGACCGCACATGCGGAGGATGCACCGGAACAGGTCCGCCAGGAAGGGCGAAGCTGGAAAGCGCCTGCCTCCGGGTCCTGCCTTGCCTGCAGAGCCCCCAGGAGAGGGGGTAACCCCGGGGGCGCACAGCTCTGCGCGCCTGGGCGCGCACCCCCCCTGCACAACCACCCGTGCAGCACCCCAGATGCGAACCCCCACCTGCAGCCCACCCCTCCGCGCAACCGGCCGTGCAAAATCCCGCATGCAAAAAACTTGTCTGCAAGTACGCGCGCAACGAGACGTACAGAAACCGGGTGCAAACTCCCGCCATGCAACCGGGCGAGGAACACCCACTGTGCAACGCTGCTTGCAGTCCTCCATGCAACCAGGCGTGCAAAGCCGCCTGCGCAACCCCTCGTGCAAGATCCCACGTGCAAACCCTGACCCCGCGCCACCCCCGTGCAACCAGGCGCGCAAACCCCCACTCGCAAAGCGGCGCCTGCAGCCTCACCCCCGTGCAAATACTTGTGCAAACGCCCGCGAGCAGCCCACCCCAGCGCCACGGGGCGTG